>JAJJWW010019206.1:0-103145 GCA_023531295.1 Papaver armeniacum | reverse complement strand
CCTTGGAGGTAATCATCTCAAAATTATTTCAATGAGATATTTCATTTGAAGGGTAAGACGATATTTTGTAATCTGAATTCCATGGGAAGACAGGAGTAGGAGTTATCTCGCACCAACCATTTCCACCCCTCGCCACAGCTTTTGCGTATGCCCCATTACAATCACTTCAGAGAAAATCCAGAATTGTTCCCATAACTGTTTTGAGAGGAGTACTGCTGTTGTTGTTCATTGAATCAGAAGGAGCACTGCTGTTTTTGTTCTTACTAATAATCTGAAACCCATCATTTGCAAGATGAAAAATAAAAAGAAGAAGGAGCCTGCTATTACCAGAAGATATTGATCCTGGTTTGGTTTTTTATGTCACTCGGATTTGATAACTTTTTTGGGTCTAGGAGAAAGGAAGAAATGAAAGAATAGTACTGAATAAGATCTAGGGTTTTTGTTTGGTGTGTTAAATAGTAAGTGCAGTTAAAGATAGTCAAATAAAGTCAAGGTCATGGGTATGATGCAATTAGTTGGCCTAAATCAAATTTATTTAATATAAGTTGGCCTGAATCAAATTTATCTTAGACGTGAATTGCAACCACGGATATGGCTGGTTGCTTCTCTATAATTTCTCGGTTTTCAATATCCGACCAGCTACAATTCCGGGTTCTCTGTATTTTGAGTTTCTACAAACTTGGTTGAACCTAATAGAGTGGTAGAGTCAATTCCCTACAGAGTTATTTTTCCACCTGCAGAGTGCTTGCTCTTAATGTTAAACTCAAGGTCAGACGGTTAGATGCTAAATATTCTACATGGCACCTAATAGTAAATACCTATGAGCAATAGGAATGGTTAGAAAAATATGTAGTCAGTTAAATGGCAGTTGAAATTACACGCTTACCTAAAACCATGTACTTCTACATGCTAGCAGCTTAAAGGCGAGCTTGAAAATGGCAAGGAAGTCGACTTCTACATAAAGCGATTGCAAGTCTTAAAATGATTTTCTTAAAATCAGACACACAATTGGTTATCGGATCTACTTGCAACTGTCAGGAAAACCGTGGGTTTCCTAGTTTAAGTCCGTTTTCACATTGAGGTGAATTTCCTAATATAGGTTTGATAGATCTTAGGAAAGAGTTAGTTTCCTAATCAGAGACTAATACTTGGTGTCCAAGTTTGTGTTCTCAATATATATATGACTAGAATTGTAGGTTTGTGTAATCCAACCTAGAAGAGTGGTAAAACCTTGTTCTTAGGTTTTTGGTCTCTTTGTTAGGGAGGGTCGTGTGCTACCGTGAAGGTCAATATCAGTGCGAGAGAAAAACTTGTAGAGAGAGAATTTTGGTGTTCTAGTGTTTAGGGTTTGGGGCTTTGCCCTAAACCTAGTTTATAGTGTTTCCATGTTTCTCCTATGTTAGTAGCAGTTATGAAGAAGTTGTAGAAGAAAAGACATGAGGCTGGTTTGAAGAA
Source organism: Papaver armeniacum (assembly GCA_023531295.1). Lineage (NCBI taxonomy): Eukaryota > Viridiplantae > Streptophyta > Magnoliopsida > Ranunculales > Papaveraceae > Papaver > Papaver armeniacum. The sequence goes on along the minus strand of JAJJWW010019206.1, from coordinate 101,690 downwards.
GGGTTTAGAGAGTTGGTTTATATGGTTTCTTCAATGGTATTCTCGGGTATGTCTTGTTAACTCTTTGGGTCTTGTCTTGGGTTGCAGAAATAGCATGTAATGGGCTTTGATTTAATGGAAGTTTTTATGGTGGTGTTGGCCGCGGATGTAGCTTGTAAAGGTGAACCACATATATCAAGTTTTGTGGTTGTGTGTTTTTTTATCTTCTGTCTCTATCTTATTATTTCTCCCATGTTTGGTATAAATCACCAATTGCCCTTTGTGATCTGTGTTCCATTGCCGCTCGGATTCAAATTTTCCCAACAATTGGTATCAGAGCCAAGGACGGGCTGGTGTGATTGAATCTGGAATTGAATGATGGTTTATGTTCGGGTGGAGAAATATTTTTTTGAAGATGATGATTCAAGCGGTGTTTACACAAAGATGGATTTGTGATGTGATTTACAAATGAGAGGTTCAACTTGGTAGAAGTGTATGTTCTTTGTTTGGTATTATGATGTAGTATGGGATGCATAATAGGACTGAATGAGGTGGAATACATATATACTTCTTGAAGAGTGTTAGTAATCATACACTATAAATAATGGGTTATTACAAAGTTTGAAGAAAGGATGGGGCTGTTAAGTCTCGTTTACCGAACTGGGCTTCTTCATGTGGCTTTATTTCATTAAAACCACCAGATGAGCATCCATGGAGCTGAAAGAGCCAGCAACTGTTCAATGTACTTACCGTAATGACGCATATTATCATCAACTGTTCCTTCCATGGCATGGTAACTATCTCTAATTTTGGGAAAGAACTCTGGGGCACCTTGTCAAGGATACAAATTTGAAATTTCACTATCCCTTCATGGAACTGGGATGCCGAGGATGGAATGTACATACCCAAAATGTACTTGGTGAATTATTCAGCCCTTCGGAATGATGATTGTAACAGAAATCATGAGTGAGTTACAATCATGATTCTGATAAGATTGAAGAAGTCAAACGAATAATTGGAGTGAATTGAAAGATGTTTTTTGCAGTATCATCAACACTGCCACAATGTGCCACACTGAAGTTTACTTTAATGATGAATCGAAATATGGAAGAGAAACAATGTACGACTTTTATCCAGAAAAGCAAGTAAGTTTGATCGGTTGCTTCCGGCCCAGCCAACCATGTCTGGTGCATATGCATCCAAACAAACCCATCTGATGCAGAACCCTGTTAAATGAAGCTAAAAATTAAAACCACCTATAGGTTTCGCCATATTCTTTATGATATGGAAAGGAAATGAGAATTTTGAGTCTTACCTTTGAGCTCAGTAAAACTGTGAAAGTACACCCTTTTGGTCCATCATCTGTGAAGACATAGCAGAAGTCAGAAACTTAGATCTACAATATCATACATATGGTTTGAATTTAAGTTTTCCTTTCATCAAGTAATGGGAGGGAGGCCGCACCAATGCCATAATTATAAGCACCATAGGGCCTAACATTTGTACTCCCTCTCTTTCTTAAGTGCCATAATTATCGGCACCACCGCACCAGTGCCATGGTTCTAGTACCAACGGGAATAAGAACTAGATCTTACAAGATAACTCCCACTTATCAAACTTCATAGACCATGTGTCTGAACCAATTTCAGCAGAAGTAACACGGTCCACCCACACCCGAAACTGTTTTCCTTGTTTGTCTGCCTAAAACTTTATCATTTGATCCAAACAGTCATGGAGTGGATGCTCTTGCCCAGACGGACTGACAAAAACTCCAGATGGATACTGCCAAAGTAAACATCAGAAATCTTAGAAAATGAATAAAATCAAACCAACATCACTAAGCCATTGGTCTAGAATTTGAAGGGATATACTGAAAATTAACAGCTTTTCATATGATACACTGAGAATAGACTCCATACGGCGAATCAGTTTCAGATTTTTATAAAGTGCCATCAAGTTAACATGGTAGCAGTAAGTCAATTCCCAAAGCTCTACCAAAATAAGATGACTGAACTAAGAAAATTTATAACAGACTTACAAAGATTTCTTTCAAGTTTTCAATATGCTGTTCAGGGTCAGCGATCTCAGCCCGTAGCCATCTCTCCTAGAACAAGTAGAATTTTACTATTTCATGACCAGGATTTGTGATCTCAAGGCTTCTCTTTGAAAAATACAGAATATCTCTAGGAGATAGGTTTAAAATGACCAATATTTTGTATAATTCCAGCTGCACACCTCTCAGTTGCATGGATTATGTTAGGTTTTTTTTTTACATTTTCTTCGCGCCACTGCAAAATTTATTCCATGGCATTGCCTACCTGAATAATGTAGATAAGTGAAACATAAATCACTCCACACAGTTAAAAATCAATTAACACAATGATGTATGGTTGCACTAATTAAAGAATTGTGTTTAGGATACCAACCATGACACCGAATACATCTGGAACACCGAAGAGTTCAGCATCATTCCCAGAATCACCACAAACAAGAGTATTGCTGGGTTGTTTTCCATGACCAAATTTCTTAAGCAAATAGGCAAGAGCTTCTCCTTTGCCGCCACGTTTTAGTAAAACATGTTGGAAAAATTGGGTTAAAACAGAGGATGATATAACACTAAAAGAGATTGTTGTACTCCAAACTTTCAAGGCTCATAAGATTTCTTTTAGACGATTATTTCTACCCTCCCAATATAAATTGGCGATTGCAACAGGTATGCGAAATAATGCCTTCAGGATACAATGAAAGCCCTACAACAGAAAAATTAGGTTCAAGGTTTGCACCCCTTGACCCAATCAAGAACACACTAGAAAAGTTTTTGATGATGCTTTAGAAAGAGAGAAAACTGGTTGAATTGATTGTTTAGAATGAGAGAATACCTTCACTACTTATAGGGATATTCATGCCTATTGGAGATGCCTCTTCACTTCCAAAAGACACATAAGGTGTCTATTGGGAATGGTTGTGTCGTTTATGAACCATCACACCCTTTGGATGTGCCTCTTCATCTCCAAATAACATCCATTGTGTCTATTCGACACATTACGCTCCCCCGTCGTAGCGGCAAACCAAAAAACAAAACCGTTTTATTTTCTATGTTATTGAAAATATCCAACAATCTCCTCCTATTTTCAATAACCAAAAAACATGAAAATAAAGTAAAACTTATAAAATGAGTGGCCGCATCACTCAAGTGATCGCCTCGTGCCCGAGTGGGATCAAGCCAACGTAGTTCAAGCTAAATTGAGACTAAGCATCATCGTTGAAATCAACACATAAATGATAGGTATCTTTTGTATTTGAACCTTCACTTAGTGTAAGAAACTCAAAGTCTTATCGAGATTCTATGGTGAAACCAGTCTTGAACCAAGCATCCCTTATGATTAAACCGGAATCTCCACACATATTGATTTCATAAATCATGTGTTCTGTAGCCAAGCACGTTAATGGACATGTGCTTATATCCTTGATTCATGAGTCTTCTTTAGAGAACGGTCTTCTTCTCTTAGGAAACAACCCGATTTCCATACTCATATAGGTAAGTCTCGAAGGTGTTTCGCGATACACCTTTTACTAATCACGAGACTCATTAAGGATCATCCATCCTATTTTCTTGCAGAACCCAGCACTAATTAGAAATGGGAAGTTTTATATTAGTGCTCCATAATCTACATCCATAACTTGTTGGTACCACATTGAACCTTGTTTATCTTTTTCAAAACATAGGTTGGGTTTCTGCTATGGGAGATCAACCTTCCTTCACAGACCTTAGTCCCATTTCTTTATACTTCATTGAAAACATTTCTTTTGGGAGACTCTCCATGAATAGTCTTCCAAGTTCTTCTCCGTTTCAATGGTTAACTGCAATTACTCATTTCTTGAGTGATTGACTTACCGTTCAATGTACAAGACTTGTATGTCTAGACCATTCATTATAAGTCTTTGTTAGAGACGTTATAGATCATAGCCTGATTCACAATTAATCAAGACCGCTTGAGATGGATTCTTCCAAAAATGGGATCTCTACAAGTTAAGTTCTAAGCCATTCCTCCTCATTAACTGCATCTACTCATGCAATCAATTCTGAAAACATTATTAAAAATGTTCCTATTTAATTTTACAAAATAATTGTAACTTCTCTAGTGATCCTAATTAACATTTACGGTTAATTCACAAGAAGTCATTATAGACTTGCATACACTAGAGGCATAGAAAATTTGTAGGCAACTTACTTGCTATTTCAACAAGAACATAATCACGATGAGTAACTCCTCTACTGATGTCCAATCTTCTACAAATTTATATCCAAAAACATAGACAATGTCTATTTAACATTTTACATTATGTCATGCAAATGTTCATTATTTATGCATCGATAATATTGTAACATCTAATCGTTGGATATTTGGTCGCGCGCCCAATCTTCCAAAACGTTACATATTAGCCGGTATTCCACCCTTTTCGATATCATTTAGGACATGCCAATTTCCAGGTTTTGGAACCTTATAATTCTTATCGCAAGAATTATGTTCATCTCATACAATTATTATTTCAACAATTGTGATATTTGGTTATAAAATAACCCAACAACTAGAAAATCTTATAGAACTATGAATTTCTCCCCCATTTCATGACACTTCTTAATGCCACGAAGAATTACTGATTGAGAATCATGCTACCAACTTCTTACCTTTTTACCATGAAAAGGGATAAAAGATAACTACCCATACATATATACTAAATGTATCCCTACTGTTATGCAACTAATAGTCGCATCCATGCGTTTTAGTCACATGCTGAGTTTGGTTACGTGATACGAGATAGTCATTCAACAACTTAATATATGTATCATGCTATGATCCATGCGTGTACAAGATCCCGTGGACTTTCAATTATGAATCCAATCATCGCCCACTAGGCGGACACACAAAACAGTAAAACTCTTATGTTTTTTTTTTTTTTTTTTTTGTTTTTTTTTTTTTTTTTTTTTTTTTTTTTTTTTGAGGTTTATTCAAACATCTAGCATGCATATCATCAAACTCAGATTGATTAAGCATCATCATCAATAATTATGAATCATCCACTCACTAGAGAATCACTATATATGCATTTTCGGTGAATTAAGAATATGCAATCTCATGACATGATATCACACTAAAAATGAGATTAAGTACTTATCTGATTCCATCGACATTTCCTTATCTTTTTCATTCCGTCTTTCGCAAGTCAGCAAACTGTTTTGTTAGATTTCCACCACAACTTGACAGAGAATTTGAAAGGCACGGATTCATAAAATAACGCCCAAATTTATTAACCGTTTCTCTTGAAGTAATAACTGTTTCCTTCGTGTGGATGTATCACGGAGAGGAATCACAGCAGCACTTTCCACGGTTTTTGTAGGTTTCTTCTTCTCTTCTTTACTTCACCAAATAACCACACCTTTTGTTGCAAACATCAACATGAAAATGTTCTTAGAAAATTTCACTGTGCGAGCAAGTTGAAGTTTCATCCTCCGTTGTTCGAGAAAAGTAATCGTCTAAAACTGTTGGAAAAATTGGGTAAAAACAGAGGATGATATAACACTAAAAGAGATTGTTGTACTCCAAACTTTCAAGGCTCATAAGATTTCTTTCAGATGATTATTTCTACCCTCCCAATATCAATTGGCGATTGCAACAGGTATGCGAAATAATGCCTTCAGGATACATTGAAAGCCCTACAACAGAAAAATTAGGCTCAAGGTTTGCACCCCTTGACCCAATCAAGAACACACTAGAAAAGTTTCTGATGATGCTTTAGAAAGAGAGAAAACTGGTTGAATTGATTGTTTAGAATGAGAGAATACCTTCACTACTTATAGGGATATTCATGCCTATTGGAGATGCCTCTTCACTTCCAAAAGACACATAAGGTGTCTATTGGGAATGATTGTGTCTTTTATGAACCTTCACACCCTTTGGATGTGCCTCTTCATCTCCAACTAACATCCATTGTGTCTATTCGACACGGGACGCTCCCCGTCGTAGCGGCAAACCAAAAACAAAACCGTTTTATTTTCTATGTTATTAAAAATATCCAACAAAACATCTAGAGCTTCTCCTCCACTAAAAACTATTTTTATGTCTAATTGCTCAACAGAAAAGGTAAAAAAAAGATACTATCAAACAAGATGAAAAGATATTTAGAACTTGAGATTATTGTGAACAGATGAGATGTCATTCTACCGAATTGAAACTCTGTCACGGCAGTTTATACTTCAAACATAGTGAGACATGTTGCCCAATATGACTTACCCCACAATTTTCAAGACGCTCTGAGAGAGCCTTTATCACCAGATTGGCTTTATCCTTCTCCACAAAAAAGCTAACCTTGTACTGTCTCTGGTCAGACTTTATCACCCGATTGGCTTTACATTTTTCTGCATACTTGCTTTGATTATTGAAATGAGGTGATCCTGCAGGTATATCAACAGTGCATTGAGTATAAGGTGATGTGCCATTATATATTTTTAACGAAATTGGGTGGTGGTCTACATAAGCAACTAGATTCGATCCCTAATTTGAAAATATGGGAACATCAGGACATGAATGCTATGATAATAAAACCAACGTAATGTTAATGGGAATGAAAACAAGGATACACATTTGGAAATTACGTTGGAGCTGTACCAGATTTTTTCAATTTCCAATTACTATGAAATTACCATGACTTAAAGCAATTGAGGTTTGCTGGCACGACTACATCAAAATCATCCAAACTATCCGAAGATGCAGCAAAAGAAAAATAAAATCATTTGAATAAGTTCAAGAGAACATGATAAGTTAATCTGAATGAAATTTCAAGCTTATAAACCGGATGCACAGATGATGCGAGATGCATGTTTGGAGAGGAGAAAATATTTGATGGGGGCGTTTTTTGAAGGGGGCATGGGGGACAAATGATATGTTGACACGTGCATCTAGTATTTTTGGAAACATAATTCCTTAATATCAAATGCACGTGTCAACATATCATTTGTCCCCCATGCCCCCTTCAAAAAACGCCCCCATCGAAAAATTTCTCTCTAGGCCTTGTTGATCTGTTTTGCATCAAAATTCTATGTTTTGGGTCTCCAGCTATCAATTGCAAGTTCTTGTCAGTTGGTTTTAGTGGTGGAATGCTTAGCTACCCGAGCCAATTGGGACCATTGGTAGTGTTTGAGGCTCGGTGACAGTATGCACAGCTGCATTGTTGATTTTGTAAAACTTAATCAAGAGTTGAAATATGCTTGTTCTATACCCAAGGATGTAGTTGTCACCTGTAGCAGACTAGATTGCATTAAAGAATCCTTTTTAGTGGTGGAATGCTTAGCAGACTAGATTGCATTCGAAAATTATAGTGTTTTAGGGTGTTGACTATACAATTAGGCTCACATGCCTAATATTTGTGTCAACAGAAAATCAGGATGCACATATATATAGACCAAGGCTTTTGAGGTCCATTTCTATCTTAATTTTCGAATATATATGTTGTTGTTTGATTCTTTGAAGTAACCTCTGTTTTAAAACTTCGGCTTACTGCTCTTGGAACTCTATGATTCATATAAAGCTGTCAAACCGTGGCTATTACTTCGCTTAGTTCATAGCTACTGGTGTTGTCTGTTATTTGGCTTCTGCTCTCAAGCGACCAAAGTTTTGCTCTTAGTTTATAACTCATTTTCTTGGCTTGATTAGGTACACTTAGATCAGCTGAGGATTACATGGTAGCGCAATTAAAGGTTTTTGAACACCAATTCACATAGCTCAGAACAAATCCAAAATTCCTTGCTGATCAAAGTAGCTCCTGATTCAATTGTCTGTGCTACGATTAGAGATTTCAAAGCATCACCTTATCTTCATTTCCACTGTTGAAACAAATGTTTCTTAAAATCTAAAATTCCTTGCTGCTGATCAAACCAACTCCTGATTCAATTGTCTGTGCTACAATTAGAAATTTCAAAGCATCATCTTGTGATTAAGATATATCTTTATTTGTGTAGTCAGTTTAAAATAGGGAACTTCAGAACTAATTTCCACTGTTGTAACAAATGTATTACAGAACCAATTTCTTAAGAGCCCACTTTGAAGATGATCTAGAAATGCATGCAGATGCTTGTGGAGAACCTTACTGAATGTATTTGCTTGTCTTTGAGACAATTTTACTAAAAATTAAGAACGCAATGAAGTTTACTGCGTGAATTCATTTTGTAAAAGGGTTAATTTGTTTTGATAGTATCGTCGTTTAGGTCTAATCTAAAGAGTTTTTTTCATCCCATGACAGATTTGTGAACATTTGATTTGACACGGGCTGATACCGTGCCAAGAAGAGAACCCATTCCGGGCTGATGTTGTGTCTCGTCTCATGGGCCACTTAGTGTTCCAATATAAGAAGAGGCGTTGGGGTTTCAGACTACTTCAAAGTTCCAAACACTCGAACCAGTTACGGAGGCGCCCAACTTGCCATTAACATATTCTCCACCACCACCATCACTGATATCTGCATCACCACCACTTGATGAATGGGTTATAGATGGAATATGGGTTTTGTGTCTCATAAACCATGGAAGGAGGAAGAGATAAAAATGGTTGAGTGTGAGCGAAATCGGAAATGAAGTTTTCATATCTTGCGAGCACGAAGCTTTTCATTATTTCCAATAAAGGACTTATCGCTTGTGCTATTGGGGAACGAGGTCCTATAGAAAAGCATGATGATGATATCAATGGTTTAGAAGAAATTCCTGATGTTGGTTTGGATGCTCAAGCTAATCGAAGATTCGAAATCAGCAGAAAGCTCTTACTAGATCGGACAAACGGATGCAGTACCCTAAATCGTGTCAATGATCGAAACTGATATACTTCATGCAATTGAAACACAATAGATGGGTTATAGATTGGGAGGAGGAGAAAATTGTTGATTTGGAGGTTAGTCTGGTTTTCATAATTTGTATTTAAGAACTTGTTCACTAGATTTGATTTGTAGGTTGTTTCACTGACTGGTTTCAATAAAGTATGCATAGGCACGGAGGAAAACAATTCCATCAACCAAGAAGTTAACCAAATATCAAATTATAAGGAGATAGATCAGTTGATGTTGCTCAAAGCACCAAGCGGGATAGCTAATGAGCTGGATCGTGTGGTGGTGATCTTGCAGCGGATGGATTATGAAAGGGAGCAGAATACTAATGCTAGTGCTAACAAAAGACGAGAAGCTTGGAAAGCGGGAATTGGGCTAGTACCTGTGCAAGTTGAAGAAGAAATTGGAATATTGAGTGCAGAGAACAGCATTCCTGTCATCAAAATCATTTGTAAGTACTAATCTTTACGAAAAAAATTAGTTGTGTTTGTGTACCTGGTACTAATCTTTAAATGAGAAACAAACATGAAAACAGGTTCTCTAGGTGTCCTTAGAATGAGAATGGGAGTTTCAATGACTTTCCAAACCTAGTCTTTTCAAGTGTGTAGGAATGTGTCTAACTAAAGTCTCGGATTGTTTTACTTCTTCTAGAGAATAGTTGCACTAAAATGTAGTTTATTCAGGAAGGTCTTATCAAACAATGTTGCATCCAATCTGTGTAGTATTTTGGATGTTATAGCTAAAAATTTTGTTTTGATTGTGGCCCTTGCTACACTTTGTTTGTTCAATTGTATCTTGAAAACTATTTGTTCGCTTCTCGCCTCATTAGTAAGTCTTTGTATGTACTACTCAAGACAGTATCAATAAACTTGAGATTTTGTTGTTTAGATTTGATAATTTTCTGAAATAAGTTTTGATCTAGTTTCATTTGTTTTGAACTTGATGATGGAGCCCGTGTTTAAAGAAAATTAGAGATCAGTTCTCTGTCAGAAAATGAAAGTTTTAAAGCATCAGTGCCTATCAAATAGGACTCCAGCAGTTCAAGCACAATAATAAATAGATGTCAGAGCCAGTTTATATATATATATATATATCCTCCGGTAAAGCTCCGTAATCGGTACCCGACACATCACCATGAAGACAAGATCCAGATCTAGAATACGGTTTAAACTATAGTATAACATATCAGTCGCTTGTGCCTCCTCCGGGTACAGTTCTGATGTCTAATTTCACCCTGTAATAACACTACCATGATGAATTTTCCTCTCAAAAATTATGTCTAATTTTTTCTTTTTCCTGTAAAGTTTGTAACATGCCCTCTTTTGGGTTAGAAGCGCAGTAGCAAACATAATTGCATTACTTGAATTGAATCACCAGCTTGTTTCTTCTCTGTTGAGTAATGTACAAATTTTGTTCCACCTGCAAGCACTTGGATGCATATGCCAACCGGCTAGTCCTGATAATGTTATCTGTTGAGTAATGTACAAATTCTATTCTCACACCACCACCATTGTTATCTTAAATACCACAATCATCAAATCGAGTCAATGGGTTATAAATGGAATGTGGGTTTTGTGTTTCATATAGATGGGAGATTGATTTGGACATTATTTTGTATGAGGGGAATCGGAAATTGGGTTTTCATTTTGGCGGTTTCTATAGCATGAGGTGTTAATAGCTGTTCCTTGTTAACCACCGATATCTGCATATAAAGGAGGAGTCAGGAGTGAGTATCTATAAACTACTCAAATTAGTTTTAATTTTAATTTTTTATGAATAATTCCAATTCAGAGGTTTGTTCCCAATGCGGAGGCTTGCCATTCGGAGTCATCCTTGGGCATCATCAGATGAGGATCCTTTAATCTAACAGAAAAACGCCAAACTTGGAGAGTGGATGCACAAAATAATGAAAACTAAAAAGAATTCATGTAAAAAAAAAAAAAAATCCACTCTCTTTGCGGATAGTGTTCTGCAGCTAGTCAGTACTATATGCTAATGTCCTGGAACCGCCAAATGATTTAAGTTATTTGAGATCGGCTTATTCAATTCCTATTGTTGGTTGTACTTGTGTATGTTCTAAACTTCTAATTTATGCTTTGTTCTAAATTTGTAAGGTGCAAATCACAGATGTTAGTTCATGTGTCTGCTCATCACTTACCTGCAGGTACCTCCTAATGTCACGACTCCAACTGCAAATGGGCCCCAAGGAGTGTAGGTTCGACCGTGGTTGATCTTGAATTCTTCTCCAGCTCTACAAATGGAGCAGTCTGGCAAGGCTAAAAGGGATAGCACTAGAACTCCATCTCAAGCCTGAAATCACTTTACAAAAGTAAAAGGTACTGGTTTTGCAAAGTGTAATTATCGTAGCAACGGTGTAAATTGGGCCGGGCCGGGCTGCCCGTCCTAATTATTAAATGGGACGGTATAGGGCGGGCCGGAACATCTCTTACCCATGAAATCAAAAGGGCCAGGCGGGCAGAGTGATTTAGCTACAGTTATTACCCATGGCCTGCTCAAGCCTGTTATGTAATTTGGGCTCGTGCGGTAGGGCCGTGAGGGCCTTGAATATTACTTAAAATTAATATTATATATATATATATATATATATTTAAAAATAAAAAAGAAAGTAATATAATAACACACAAGTTTTACTTAAACTTAATAATCAAATATGAGATTGAGATGGGAACAAGATAAACCAAACTTCTCCAATTTTTCCCCGAATTGAATCATCAGATAAGGAAACTGCCTTAGATTTTGTTCAATATTCAAATTTAGGTTCCTATGGAGTAAAAGTTAAGAAATACATATGAGAACTATAAGGGTTGATTGTATTAAATATTTGTACCAAGTATATTGAAGGATTAAAAAAATGAAAACAGCCATTTCGGCTAAGTAAATTGATAATATTGATGGGATAATAGGGTGGGTAACATTGATGGGTTAATAGGGAGGGTATTGGGCCGTGCAAAAAATTTGACTTGTGACCTGTGCCCGCCCTCTTATTTAAATGCGCTAGGTCGGGCTAGCCCGTAATGGGCCACGGGCACCCATGGGCTGTCATGGGACATGACGGACGGTACTGGGCCATGGGCTGCCGGGCAAAATTTACACCCATATTCTGCTGATTCGAAAAACAATGTCATCAAATGCATTGGTAAGTACTTAAAAAATTACACTATCAGATTAGTCGTATTAGCGTTGCGTGCTATGTTGATGTCCTACTGCCACCAAATGATAAATTATTAGTAGTACATTGGGTTACAAGTATTTGTTCTTTTGAGATCTTGGTTTAGAGAACAAAAAACATGTCCTTAAGGTGGTCCTTAGTGTGTCAAGTGTCAAGGAATGTGTCTGACTAGTCTTGGATTTTCACATTAAGGGTGTTACTTAAGAATCCATATTTCTGTGTATATGCATGCGAACAGTTATGATGTGGTGTTCGGTAATGGATTATTGGCAACTTCAGCTAGAGAACTGTTTAAGTTGTTGCAACCAAAGTTTACGCTATTTAGGATGGCCTTATCAAGTTATCTTGCCTCCCAGTCGTGTCGTGTTTTGGATGCAACTGAATTTGTTTGCTTTGTTTTTGTTCAATTATTTATCTTCTTGGAATTTATTCATCTTCATGAAAATGCTTCGTGAACATAAACTTTTACTTCGTGCAGATGTGCATAAAAACATGGTATGTTATAGCTTGAATATACCTTACACATGATTCTTCCTATAAATGCGATGTTGAGAGAAAGCAAGTGATATAATTGGATCAAATTTTAGTTGAAAAGGCTTACAGACAGTGCTTCTGATGTTGAGATGGCTAAAAGATTTGCATATATTAACCAATGATATAGTTTACGGAATGCCATGACTTCCCCTCTCATTGGTAAGTTTCATTCTTCTCATTTTCGTTGATTTTTGCCTATATATTTAGCTGTTTCTGATTTGATCCTCAGTAAAAAATTGTTTGCTAGTTTTTTGCCTACTCATATACATTATTATCCACCACCAGTGTGTAGTGGGATTTTTTTTGTCTGCGGTTCAATGTTGGTTTCTACATTGAGGAGTTGGGTCATTGTGTTTTTGAATCTTGCTACTGAAAAGAGAATTGCTCATTTGAATTAGCTGCCTGCATACAATTATTTTGGTACTCAGATCGTGCCAAGTAGAAACAAGTTGTTTGAAATGAGTTATTAGGCTGTTAGTTCAAGATGATATTGCTATTTGCCTTTGGTAGATTTTATTTTTATAAGAATTTCCACTTTTTGTATTGTTCTTTTACGTCGGTGGAAGTTTCGTATTTGCAGTCTAACCAGGCCTTCGTGTTTTGTTGACTCTCTAACGGCAATTCATATGGAATGAACAAACTCAGAGTTTGTTCATTTTGCTCCCACTATGGAATGAACAAACATGAAGAATGGATGTTCAAATCAACAAATTTGTTGATTTGAACATTGAGTCGGAACAAATTTCTATGTAATAGACAATTTGTTATGTCAGTAATCCACTTACTCAAAAATGTGTTGAAATTCCTCCACCACCTCAATTTGATATGGAAAGGCTCGCAACTCTAAATAGTTTCCTATAAGTTATAAGGTTTTTCAGTTATGGAGGAATCGCCAAGAGGTTCAACTGAATTTGGTATCCAAGTGTTTTCTTCTGATTCGGGTAAATGGAATAGTGTGTTTGCAGGGCCGTCTTATAGGATTGGGGTACCCTAGGCGAACTAAAATTATGGGGCTTTTTTTATAGGTCACTAATTTAGAGATAAAACTAGAATTTTTTGTAGGGAAAGACAAATTAAGCGATAACTTGGAATCAGGCGATGCGGCCAAAGGCCGCTTAATTTTTTCCAGGATTTTGGTTAGATTTGGGTAATAAGCTTGTATTTTTTCAAAAAAATTGGTTATTGATTTCAAAAAATTAAGAAATTAGTAGGGCTTATAGATATTACATGGTTTTTACTAACAATTATAACAGTTACAATTATCTGTAAAGGCAAGATGTTTTACTAACATTTATAAGTGTTACAAACGAACCATAATAATAAAAAGAAATTAAAAATTTTGGGCCCCGATAATTTGGGGCTCTAGGCACTCGCCTATACTGCCTACCTCATAAGCCGGCCCAGTGTGTTTGGATGGGCTGATTCTGGCATTCAATTTTACAAGGTTCTGGGGTAGGCCATTTGAAAAATCAACTGAAAAATATTCCAATATGCGATTTATTTTCTTCTGATTTGGTGATGGATACTATTATATATCAGATTAAAAATACTTCGCAGTTTGTTAGTTTTAACCTTTCTTTGAGACAACTTTAGGAGGAAAAATTACTACACATCAACAGCTTAACATCTTATGTTTTGCTTGCAAATGCAGCAATATAGCTTTGGAAAAATTACATGTAATATTGCTCTAGAGAGACCTAATGAAACCGTTTGTACGTTGTTCCTCTCAGGGAATTAAAATTCTGAGATACAACCCAAGTTAATATTATTTTGGAAGTTTAGTGGAATTTATAAGAAATCAACACACTCTACTTCGAATTCCGCATGTCTTTCTTCCGAAAATTTAACTCTTGAGCTACAACCAAAGTAAATTTTTTTTTTTTTTTTTTTTTTTTAAAGTTGAGTTCATTTTGTAAGAAATCTACATATTGTAATTCAAAGATTGAAACATCCGTAGACTCAGGCTTGTAGCCTACTGATCTAACTTAAGTTGATTTACATAACTCTGGTTTAAACTTATTAGGGCACAGCTTGACCATGACCTTGACTTTCTTTGACTAGGTTTCACCGAAGTATTTAAACCGAAAGGAAAGCTCTAAAACCACCTTTCAATTCAATGTTTTTTCCTTCCTCACTCACTCTAGATCTCTCCTTGATGAACTGTGCCGTCATAAACCTTAAGAATATCATCAAATGGCATGTAGATTGGAAGCTGGTTTTGTATGGGAATGTGGTGATGGTGGAAGAACAACAAACCACCTTTCAATTCAATGTCATAATGACTTTTCCTCTCAAAAGATGGTTTTTTCAAGCTCCACTACTTTCTTGAAATTGATCACTTGGACCCCCTTAATTCAAGATTATTTTTTGTGCAATCCGTTCAACTTCGATGGAAGTCTGACCGAATCAATCAGACAGAAGTGAAGAGCAAAGCCAATAAAAAAAATTGAGATTTGGGGATTTAATAAATAATTAATCTGAAGAAGGGCTCCGAATCCAGTTGAAGGATTCAACGTGAGAAGACTGATACCCCTCTCCAATGTATTTCATGGTGTTTCAGACAGCTCCAAGGTGATTCAAATGTGTATTCCCATATCATTTAGTATTAGAGTATATATTATGTTATACAAGGTAGCCGAGGTCATCATGTGAAGAAGGACCGAGGCAATCACTTAGTCAAGACATCTGCACACAAGTAGCCGAGGAGAATAGAAGGTCCGAGGCAACCGTGCCGTGACTTGAAGACCAAGTAAAGTGACCGCAACCAAGGCACGTGAAGTGAAGTGCAAGTTAATACTCCCTCCGTCCCACTATTAGATGACCTAGTTGGAATTTAATTTTGTCCCACTATTAGATGACTTAGTTGGAATTTAATTTTGTCCCACTATTAGATGACCTATTTCCAGGGACGGAGCTATGTGCATCCTAGGGGTGGCCCCCGCCCCCCCTGTTTTTTGTTAATTCATTAGATATCCCTTGATGGTTTTGTTATTTGGAGGAAAATCCCTCAATAAGCCCCCCTAAAATATATGTTTTATACATTAGCCTCCCCTGTGAAAGATTTCTGGCTCCGTCCCTGCCTATTTCAATTAAAAGGATGAATTCCCAAAATTGTCCTTCTCATTAAATCTCACGCATTTTTTCCTGGGTCTCACTCTCAGTTTCTCCCTTCATTTTTCCTCAGTATCACTCTCACTCTCCATTTCTTGGATCGTATCTCCACCACCACCACCACCTCCACCATCAGCGTCATACGAAATCTCTTCTTCTACTACGATGACCACCATCACCTTAATCATCTTCATCTTCTCATCTTCATCTTCTTCATCTTCTCCGTTGTCAGTTCTCCGTTGTCAGTTTTTCTATCTTCAATTTTAATTGGATCTGATAAAAAGATTACATTTTTGGTATAAACTTAACATATTTTGTGTGGGTTTTTGATTTTATGAATAAATCTTCCAAAATTTGAAGTTGAATCTGATATAGGGTTTAGATCAAATTTTATTTAATCGGTATTAAATGGGGATAGGGATTTGATTATTGAATTGGTATTAAAGGGGGATAGGGTAGGATTTTATGAATTTGTCAAATTTAGGATATGTTCTAATTTGTGTAATTTGTTCTTTTCAGGTTAAAATTAACTGACCCAACTCAATGGATGAATCAAAACCTTTGGTAATGTGTTTTATCATCTTTAATTCCTTGTTGAGTGATGTTTTGTGTATGCATGTCTGAGAGAGAGACAGGGAGGGAAAGCTTCAGGCTGTAGTTATGTTTAGATTAATTTATGTGTCTTATAAAATCTAAAGTAGTACTGGTAGTCAAGCACGAGGACATTGCAAATAAATCACGTAGTGAGAGTGAGACCCTCATCTCAGTTGATTTATTTGTCCATGTGACTCATTTCTTCATATTCAATATGTATTTCTGGGTTACGTTTCTGTTTAGAGATTGCCTTTGTTTCACACAAGATCATCAATAATAACATAATGTTGGTTGGTTTTATGTCTTGTATGCAGGTTAAATACTTTTTATACATGTGTTTGTCCGTATTACTTCTGCTACAATGTCCGACTCTCGAGAAACTGATGATAATATACACTGGTTTCCAAACCTACAGCAATTTCGAAAAATATCCAGGGTACAACAACGACATAAGTTTGGTTTCATAGTGATGGATAGTTATGGGACCGTTTTTGGTACATTAAGTGGAAACATACGTGAAATTCTTCACAAATTCACTGTTGATCTTCCTATTAAGAATGGGCGAGGAGGACAGGCAGCTCTCGCTCGTCTTCAAACCGAGGAATGCCAGAATTATGTGAGGAAGACTGCTGAGTTAGCTACGCAGTTCTACATCAATTCAGCCACCAAGAAGCCAAACGTCTTGGGGTTAGTTCTGGCTAGGTCTCGCGATTTTAAGACAGAACTTAGTAAGTCTGGCATGTTTGATCCTCGTTTGCAGTCAATGATGAAAGTGGAGGCGGTGCAGCGGTGGCAGGTGGTGGAGCAGGGCGAGGGGCGGCAGTGGTGTTTGCCGGCAAAATGTGATAATCTGGATATCAACAGATACGTTCTGCAGAATAGTGTTAGCGGAGACACTTCCATCCATCTCTTCAGCAAAGCAGAAGAGAATGATCCCAAATTCCGCGATCTCATTAACAACGCAGAGGTGAAAGTGCTGGATAAACAGTCTCTCATCGAGTGGTTGGCAACAGAGTATATCCAATTTGGTTGCGATATTGAATACGTCACTGAAAAATCTCAACAGGGTTCCCAGTTTTGCGGAGGTTATGGGGGTATTGGGGGAGTTCTCCGCTACCAGCTTGATATGAGGATATTCGATGATTTCTCTGACGAAGAAAATAACGATGACTCCGCTGAGCAATTAGTCAACGGATATTCAAGTACAAATGGAGGCTGTACTGGTTGCACTAGCACTCGCCCGTTTGCTTGCTGCCAGTGTGTATCGGTCCTTAAGGTTTGTATGTTATTCTTTGTCTGTGTGCATATTCCATAAACTTGACTTACTAATATCTGCTTATCTTGTCAATTAATAACCTGTGCTTTCTGATTAAAAAAAAACGTTTGCTTTGTCTCTTTACTTTAGGAGCATAATGGAGTGGAGGTGATTTCTCGAGGAATATATATATAAGGGAGCATACTATGAAGGTAATTTTTTAATCAAATGACGACCCAAGAGGAGGCTGGACTTGTGAGAATAAATTTTTTAATACATTACATTTCAGTTTTCTCCTAGTGGTAACTAATTTCTTCAATCTATTGTCCTTTAGTTGCAAAATGGACTTTTGCAAAACCCTTAACTTCTGAATTAAGTTGCAAATTACAGCAATGGTTTACAACAGTGTACTTTTCATGTCCAGCTTATTGTGACTGTTTGTCTCTGTAGATAAAGTCATTCGAGGTTTTCTTGCTGGAGAAACCATGTTAGCAGCTGGAAGGCTTGTTGCAGAAACTACATAATCTTTTTATTGCCATGTACTTTGCCAGCAGTATTCTCGTCCTTGCAGAAATGTCTTAAACATGAGAGGTAATGAGTTGCTTCCTTCACCAGATTCTTATCAACTTCGATTTGAGTAGGAAGCTCCCCAATGCGTGCAAGTTTCTTTTTCCCTATATGCTGCAATTTATAATTGTTTCCTCCACGAAGCTTTAGAACCTCTACCATGCATAGTTGCAACGATAAGAATACGTCATTCAAAGTTTGTGCCGATAATTCATTAAATGCTTTATCCACAGCTGATAAAAGTTCGTTAACAGTAGTGGCGCCTCTGTGTCTTTAACGATTGTATAGCCCTGAAAAACCCAAGATCAAGAACGTTCATGTGGGGACTTTGTGAAGGTTGGAATCTCAACCTAATATCAAATCCTTCTTTTGCCGCTTCTTTTAAGAATTCTTCATCATCCACTTTAAGATGTGGTTTCGCATTATCTTGTTGGATGTATATAGTTTCCCCATTGTAGTTTGGCCACTTTTCCCGAATGGCTGGTAACAATTTCTTAATCAAACAAGCTCTTGTAACGTCTTTGTTCACTGATTCAATTGGTTTATCTTCAAGTGTTCCAGCCGGACGATTCTTGCTCGTTCGCTTTGCTTCCTCCTTTACTACAAAAGGAAATATACCTATTTTTCCATTAAAAACTTCATTTCCAAACTCATCAAACCTAGGACCTAGCTATCACTGCCAAAAACATCACTTTTTAATGTATCTTTTACTTTGACATGTACGATATGGTTCGGTTTCTTCCTGGATGAAGGTAGTAATTCTCTGTTGTTTTTGTCATAAAAAACCACTTCTCATCTATATGGATAACATCATACATGGGCTTGATCATCATATTATCCTTGTAAGGGATAAGGTCAAGCATTCCCAAACAGTGCTCTAACCGTGTTTTCTTCGTGTCCACCTTGTGAAGGCTGGTTTTATTGCATTCGTGTGTTTTTAATCGCTCCTTTCTTGATGTATCTATGCACGTTGACTTGGGCATGTTCGGAGCTTCGGCCATGGACCTTATCTTTGGTGCGTCTTCGAAATGGTATTTCCATAATCTTGTTGAAATCAACCTTCTTGGGTTTAGGGACCCACTCTGGTTGGTTTTTGTGAAGACACGTCAAAAGGTAAATTCTTTTCTTTACAATCTTTTCCTCGTTTCCATATGCGTTTTACTTGTAGATTCTGATATTGAAAATAGTTGCGCTGCCATTGGGACCGAGCCTTTTTGCGATCTTCCCTTGTTACTCTCTTTCAATAAGAAATGGAAAATAGTTAGGCGTTGTTCATTTGTGAGCTCTTTTTTATTTCTGGTTGGAACACTTGATTCTCCGGCATGTGTTGTTGTTTCTTCAAGAGTTGTTTGCAAGAGAGAATTTGTGATTGATTCGGAAAACAAGGGTTTGAATCCATCTCTTCATTGTTCATACTTGAACTCCATCTCCTCCAACTCTTCGTTGTTCATACCGAACTCCATCTCCTCCGGCTCTTCATTATTCATCATGTACTCCTCCTCCAGCTCTTCGTTATTCGTAATGAACTCAATCTCCTCCAGCTCCTCGATTATCTCCATCACCTTAATTAATTTAAAAAGTATTGCTAATTAGTTCAACTCGCTTGCGATTGAAGACCTAATGATAACTAAGATGCCTTTGCTAGCTTAGTGTATGTGCGAGCTTTCTATAACTATTGGATAATGTATTGATATAGAGAGTAAAGCGTATGTGTGAAATTATAATATGTTTGTAATTGCAAATTAGATGATGCAGATTCTTCATTAACTTGACCTTGCAGTCTGAAATCAAGTTATTTGTGCAGGTTCCCAAAAGAGGTGTAAAGGCCCTAGTGGCAGCAAATAAAAACGGTGAGATTCGGTTTCTTGTGTACATTTTGTGACTCTTACCAATGCATTATTCACTTCAAGTGATTGCTCCTACATGTGTAGTGTTTTACATCTGCTACCATGCTTCACAACTTAAGATGATTAGAAAATGAGGTAAAGATTTAGAGATTTACCTTAGAAGTTTTGTTTATTCTAAAACTCAAATTGATTTCA
This sequence comes from Papaver armeniacum, assembly GCA_023531295.1. NCBI lineage: Eukaryota > Viridiplantae > Streptophyta > Magnoliopsida > Ranunculales > Papaveraceae > Papaver > Papaver armeniacum. The sequence continues at coordinate 81,547 of JAJJWW010019206.1, read as the reverse complement.
CGCTTTACTGAGTACTCCCGCTTTGACAATTTGATTTGATATTTTTCGGATCTGAAATTTATCTCATTTCAGTGGAGATTTGATGAACTTTATCTTATTGATTTTTCGAAGGAAGAGAGATCTTCGAATCACCTGAAGTTTACAGTAAAGAGAGATCTGAATTTGATTTTGGAACTTGAAGTTTTTGTAGAAATCAAACTTGAAGTTTATGATTGATGTTTTTGTAAAAATCAGATTGAATCACCTGAAGTTTACAGAGATCTGAATTTGATTTTGGATCCTTGTTTATGTGAAATCAAACTTGAAGTTTATGATTGATGCTTTTGTAAAAATCAGATTGAATCACCTGAAGTTTATAGAGATCTGAATTTGATTTTGGATCCTTGTTTATGTGAAATCAAACTTGAAGTTTATGATTGATGCTTTTGTAAAAATCAGATTGAATCACCTGAAGTTTAAAGAGATCTGAATTTGATTATGGATCCTTGTTTTTGTGAAATCAAGTTGATTTTTAGGAAGTTTGAATTTCCAACGAATGAATGTCGAAAAATTCACCAAACAAAACGCCGGTTTGTGTATGATGACGAAATTTTAAATTGTGGATTTGAAAAGTTGAAGATTGGAGGGAAAGGCATAGTTGGTATTAGAGTTTTTCTTTAGGGCAATTATGGGAAAAACAATAGGAAGTCACTCTCTCTCCTACTTGCCTTAAAATTTGTGCAAACTACAACTAGGTCATCTAATAGTGGGACGGAGGGAGTACCTAAAATAACTACCTTCCTAGTTTAGTTTAATCTAACTCTATAAATTAGAGTTCTCTTGTAAATCATCCCAGTATCATCTAATTCTGGAGATCAATAATATTCACCCTAATTAAGGGGTTTCGTCCGTGGATGTAGGTCGAGATGACTGAACCACGTTAAACATCGTCTTCCATTATTATTTTGGTATGTAGATTTATCTTCTTTATCGTTCTTTTATCATTGATTTATCTTATTGTTTTCAATCATGATCAATGATATCCATCTTAGTTTTGATCTACATATCAAAATTTAAGATGGTATCAGAGCCATGCACTCTTGATCATTATTGCTTCCGCTTTCAAAGTTTTTCAAAGCTTTTCTTTTCTTTACATCACATGCATCATATACTCATGATTGATTATCCAAACCAATTCTTACGTAGGTTTATTGGTTTTCAATTAATTCCTTTTTCATCGGAATTTTATCTTCTCCTGTTTTTATCACATGGAAGACCTTTATACGGGTTTCCTCTATTAGTTGTTAGCCGGAAAATTAGTTTTTTCTCCTGTTCATCATCTTCTTCTCACTACCATGTTTCTCTCTCGTAAAATCTATAACTAAATCTTAGGGTTTACCGAGTGCAATCTGTCCAAGTAAATTTTAGGGCTTTAATCTACCGGAGGTCATTATATTTTCAATGGGTAATCTCTATCCATTCCAGGTGACTTAGATCACAATTTTTTTTATATATAAAACAATGTTTCTTGCGAAATCAATCGCGTGTTTCTTTTTCTCACATCACGTACTTTTTGGTTAATTTCCTATTACTACATTGATGGTGTTTCCTCGCCGCACCGCATCGCTCCATTCATTATTACAAAGTTAAGTGATACTCCCTCCGTCTCTAAAAGATAGGCAGGTTTGTGTGTAATTTTACACACAAACCTGCCTATCTTTTAGAGACGGAGGGAGTATTAATGTATCAGCAGTTTCAGCACATGAGGTCTTGTACCTTATCATTGTTGTTATTGATTAATCAAATCTGTAACTCCAAAACTTTTTTTTTACTGAGAATTCCCTGTCATCTTTAGTAATCTCATGTCTGTATCACATCCTGCTCTCATGAGCAATTAATCTATCAGTGAATCTCGATCATGTTATGGTCGTTTTTTTTTTTTTTTATTCTTCATGTGGTTTCTCTTAAGCACAGTTAATCATGCATGTTTATGCATCGGCTATGATTAACTATCTTGTTGTCAAAATTCAAGTTTGCTTTCCTGCATCTTTACTGAAATGTTTTATTTTTACCAGCGTAGGCATCAACCTGCTCTCCTAATATAATATATACTTACCGTGATGATGGTAAGGAAAATCCTTTATACGGTTGATTTCCCTTGATTATCTAACTGTCAAAGTTGATCACTTTGTCAACAGTATTCTTTTTCATTATTTCATTCCCAAAATCACAATATTTTGGTGATCGATATTTATCTAAAAGTATTTTCCATATTTCTGGAAATTAGTCTCATGCTTTTCGGACATATTTTCGGATATCCAGTCAGTACCGAATATATAATTCCATCTTCGGATCATGTTATCAACTTCTTTCCCGAGATGCTTTCAATTTTATCTCGTAACCTGCTAATCAATGCAGTGACATCAAGCAATATAGTTTTAAGAGTTATTTAGCAATCATCCTTGCTAGATATTTGCTCGGTTGTATGTAGAGGTGTAAAATGTGCCGGCCCGGCACAGCCCAGCCCACGAAGTCACGTGCTTAGCGTGCTGCGTGCTGGGCTGAGTCAGGCTTGAGATTCGACGTGGCTTTGTCTTTGTGCTAAATGGCGTCTTGCCGTCTGGCCTTTGTGCCGTAAAAAAATAAACGTCTTTGTCGTGTTGTGCTTGTGCTAGCACACTTATTTTATGTTCTCCAAAATAAATATTTTTGAGATATTTTAGTTAGTACATGTATTATTATAGAAATAAATTAGCATACCGAAGATAAAATGTCAGAAATTGGCTAAAACAATGATTTTTTTGTGAAATATGCATCAAATGTGATGTATTGTGTAGTATTTTACGCATGACGTGGCGTGCTTTCTTCGCGTGCTGTGCTGGGCTGGGCCGTGTGCTAACACGTGCCGCGTGCTGTGCTGGGCCGTGTGCCTATTTTGTCTGGCACAGCACAGCACATTAAACAAACGTGTTGTGCCCGTGCTGGGCCGGTCACGTGTTGTGCCGTGCTGTGCTTGGATTTTAACGTGCTGTGCTGTGCCATAAACGTGCTGGCCCATCCTAATTTACACCTCTAGTTGTATGGGACGTTCCAAATACCCATGTCTCTTCATCCGGTGACAAAGACAACCCATAATCAACAATTCAGCTAACATGATAGTCGGCATCTCAACCAACCGATCGCCGACAATTCAGATATATTATCGGGACGGGCCTCCTCTCCATCTTCCTGGCATGGTTCGTCAGGCAGTATAAACGGTACATCCAAGTTCAGTTCAAGTCTGTCAAGTCAAGTTCATGTGGTGCAAGACAAAGTTAACAGCCAATTTTATCACCAACTTCATCTCAGCAGCTCGTGGTTAATGTTAATCGACAATTCAAGATACAAGTTCTCTTCGACAAGTGTTCAAGCTATGCTGAGCGTTCAATTTTTTTTTACAACTCTTAACTTGTGAAGTGTTCCTCTCAGTTTTAATGTCGTCTCCAACCATTATTACGAAGTGAAGAAATTACAAAGTGAAGAAGTTAACTGATGTTGTTGTCTACTGATCACCCGAAGTGTTCATACCTTATAGTCTTCGTTAAGTTTTCAAGTTGCACACTGCGTTTCTCTACGTGTCCAACTTGAGGGGGAGTATTAGAGTATATATTATGTTATACAAGGTAGCCGAGGTCATCATGTGAAGAAGGACCGAGGCAATCACTTAGTCAAGACATCTGCACACAAGTAGCCGAGGAGAATAGAAGGTCCGAGGCAACCGTGCCGTGACTTGAAAATCAAGCTAAACCCAATTCTTAAAATAACCTAAATTCTATGAATTAAACCTAATTTTAACAAACCCTAAAATTCTTTCCCAAAATTTTAAGAATTTTTTTTGACAAACATAATTTTGACACCATCTCGTCAGTGTTCTTGCTTCATCACCAAATCCTAACCAAATCTCAATTTGAACCTTCACAATCTCAACAAATCTAATTCTCAGACCCATCTTCAATTTCTCGCTCGATTTCCATCTCTTAATTTCTCTGTCTATTACTTGATCTAGCTTCTAAGAACAACAACGAATGCACGCTTTTCTCCTCTTTTCGATAAAATTGTTTGGTTCATCGTTAAAACCAAAGGGAATAGCGGCTAATGGATATGAATGAATCGGATTTTCTTCTTCTTCTTTAATGGTTTATGAAGGGTAAATAAGTAATGTTGACACATTTTCTTGACTTGTTCAAAGATTATGGACCTGTTTGGTGGGACATGACGGAATACATAACAGTTGTGGCACTTTATAAATTTTGAAAAAAAAGGTGGCATTTTCTTAAACCGGAAATTGGAAGTGTGGCATTTTATTAAAATTCCCTTTAATATACTGAGGCACTATGAATCCATCATTTACGACTATGATTTTTCCTCTCAAAAAGCAAACCAAAGTTTACTCTCGACAACAAAATTTGAGTTTATATGGTTTTGGTACATTGTTTAACGCTGAACTTTTCTTTCATTCTCGTAATTGATTGTGAACAATCTGTATTTCACTTTGTTGTGAAGAAATTCTCTTTGCATAGGGTGTTTCTACCGACATAAGTGGTTTGTTCACCTCATAGCTTATCCCAAGTAAATCATTCTGGATCAGCCGTGGTAATCCTTAGGGATGTTAGTGAAGGATGATTTAGATGTGTATACGGTTATTTGAGTGTCTTAGAATGGGTTTATAACATCTGCACCTGGAAGTTAGAGCAAATATTTTGTTGTCATATCTGGTTTTGACTTTTTTTTTTTGATAGTAAAAAGGAGATTTTATTGATAATTTAAGAAATGTTGTTCAGGTCCTCCGACATTAAAATCCTAGCTCCGCTGCTTGTAGAAAAAACTGTATTATAATCTAGAAAATTGATTTTCTGTGATTCAATATCAATTTTGGTGTCAAAATATGTTGGTTCATATGAGTTGTCATTGGATTTAAGCCCATGGATCTAATGCATTTCTTTGGCTCAGCGATCACCAATTTTCTCAGGTCATTTTATTTTATTATTTTGTATTGTCTTGGTTGGGTATAAAAAGAAAAAATGGAATACTGCAGCTATTGTTGTGTTTTTTGGTTTACATGAATCCGAGTTCATATCAGCTGCAATTGTATGATTTTATGTGCAATCAGTTTATCCGTTTAACACTGACAATCGTAGAACTCAAATGGTACACTGCATTTGGATAATGATTTTATGTGCAATCATGGTTGTTAGGTGTTCAAAAATGATTTTAAGAGTGTCAATTGCATGGATGCGTTTATTTAACGGGCCTACCTTCATGATCACCATTCAGTCATCCACCGTTGTTTAGTCCCTCTCACCCTTCCGCATCTATTATATGCCTCTTTGAACCAGAATCTTGTCGACATCCTGGTAGCCAGTTTCCCAATGACCTAACTTGCTTCCTTGTTCCACCCAAACCCTTTGCCATTGGTTTAGCTTGTGCATCAGATGACTTTCCATTGGCCTAACGGTCTTTTGCATTACCTCCACATATGGCCATTTTTACTGTAACTTTTATCAGTTGGATATAAAAAATGGGAAAAATATGGTTTAGTCCAAAACCCCATCGAAATATACTAGTTAGTCCTTACCCATTCAACTAGGTACAAATTAGTCCTTTTTCATTAAAAGTACACAAATAACCTTCCTGATTTACAATTTAGTCCAAATATTTACAGTTTAGTCCAAAGTGACTCAGAATGATGTCAGCAATTTTAAATAATATAAAAATTAATTAAAAACAATTTATCTTTCGAACCGTTTGTCCTAAATTCACAAACTTTATATATTCGGAAAGCTCTTTCCGAGAGCTACAAAAAGAGTACCCATATGACTATATAATTCTCATTTTTAAAAAATCTTAGTTTATTTTGGCATACAAACATGTACATGTCTACAAAAATCCAAAAAATGAAAAGACAAAACAAGGTGCACCAGTTTGTACACCAACATAGCAAAAGTAGACTGCAGCTGAATCTCATATGATAACAAGTTAGCTAGGTGATCCATTCCCAAGGGTTTACCGAACGCTCCTCTCATACCAAATGAAGCCCGTCGCCTCCAAGACATGAAAGCATTTTGTTGATACGCAAGACATGGAAATGATGTATTTATACTGCTTCGCCTATACATACAATGACGAAGAGGAAAAAGTGGTCAAAGACAGTAGATCAAATTATTGTTTCATGAAGTTTTTAACCGACAAGGAATCTAATAAAACAACAAAATAATTATACAAAGGGGAGCTAGATATTGGTGACTCGTAAGCTAAAATACCGCTGTAGCACCAGTTTCTAACTTATTTTTCACCTAGGCCTATATAATTGAGTAATCACTGCTAGCATGAATATTGGGTAACACATTGATAAACATCCAGTTCTTACAGGCTACAACTCAGAAAAAAATATTATACTAACTTACAAGTATGAGCTTAAATCTATTCACCTGTTTGCAGAGATTATTTTAATAAAACTGTTCGAAAATGGAATTGAAGCTACAACAAATATCCTATAATGTACATTATCTTTGCCTAAGAGATGTTACAAGGATCTAAATTTCTAATGAGAGGACAACTTTTGATGGTATAAGAAAGAGATGCAGTAACTTTTGATGTTTTGTGCTATAAAAATCCAACATTTATACTACAAAAATGCACATATTACTGAGATAACACAATAGTGTACAACTTTGTACACATCTATAGAAAATCCAACACCTATAAAATTAGTGCTTTCCCTAATTTTTGGTTTGTATACATAAATATAGTCTACTATGCGCACCTAAACAGGGAGAATTTAATTGGTTGAATCGGAACACCTAGACTGCTAAATGATAAAAGACAATTCTTCGATATACAAACAAAACGGATGATGGTCATATGGTATGTGTATTTAAGAACAACAAGATTTTAGGAATTCTTCAAGTAGTTTTATGCAAACAAAACTAATGATGGGCATTAAGTATGTGTAACAAGCTTTTTGCAAACCTTCATGTAGTTTCTGACATGAGCCAAGTTCTCTGGAACTCTAGCTCGAGGTAGTAAAACTTTGGCGCCAAATTCAAATTAACGGCTGGGACTTTCTCTCCATTGACAAAAGGATCCTGAAACAAAGAGAACACAATCACAAGTTACCAATAATACAGCTACAATTGAACAAAAACTAAGTACATGTAAAAATGTAAACAAGCACATATAAACAGAGAGAAACACATACAACAGGTGTACAATTATGTACACATTAAGAATCAACATGTGTACAATTATGTACACCTTAGTTATTCAACCTTATAAGCACAAGTGATACGAAACCAATCATATATGATAAAATCTAAAATGATACAAGTACCGTTAACACTTTTATAATCACGATGTTTGGTTGTATGCATTTCCATCTTTAAAATGTTATTCATCCTTATAAGCTAGATTGTGTGTGAGATAGAGAGAATACCTTCTCAACAACTACCGGGTCTTTTCACCACTACCTCTGGACTGCATGTCTCTCCCTGCAATTTACATCCCTCGAAATTTTTAGATAACACATTTTGTTCTTCGATTCATAGTACAATAAATGATGAGTAACATTCTGTTCATTAAGGTGTACTATTATGTACACATGTAATTTTGGTCACGTGTGTACAACAATGTACACTTATATTATAGGTGTACTAATAGTGTAATATGTAAACATGTAATTTCTGTCATAACCAACAATCACTGACTCATAGCATCATTGATTTGACATCCAAGAAATGAAAAAAGATTGGTCACTAAAATTTGATTAAGAGTCCTAGAGTGGGCTATTATCATCACATATAATTTCTGTCACATGTGTACAACAATGTACACTTATATTACACGTGTACCAATATGTACACATGTAATTTATGTGACAACAAACAGTCAGAGACTCTTCATTAACAGCTTGAGCACTAATCCACGTTTACATGATTTTCTAAACTAATTCAAGTGGCCCTTTATTTTGTCATTAACACATACAAAACTTAGGTACATGAATAGAATGTCATGTAATATTCGTCACAATGGGCAATCACAATTTGAGTTCAACTTACCAAAAGCATACCTTGAGCAACTTCATCGAGGTTAGGATTAGATGACAACTTCTGGGGAGACCATTTTGGATATTCATCTCAATTCATTAGCTTGCTTACCCTGGCAACCAATATTCATTTGGAGTTCCCAGCAAGCAACCTAGCATGTACGAAAAAAGATCAGTCAGTTTAACAATTACATAACCCGAAAGATATAAGCCAAACACATGTCCATCTGAAATTTTTTAGGTGCAACTATAAAATTTATTTCAGTCCAGACTGGTTATTTTGTTGAAGTTCAATTACAAAATTCATTTCAGGTGTACAACTATATACACATTAAAAATAAACATGTGTATAATTATGTACACATGAAAACCTTTAGCGAAAGTAGTCCTTGAAGCATGCAAGACATACATTTTTACAAAAATATAATATCTGCAGATGGTCATTAAGAGTGACTAGAAAAAGTATGTCCCGCAGTCGGTCATCCTTTTAGAAATATGTTTTTAAAAGTGACTAGAAAAAGTATCAAGAATTCGTATTGGATGTTTAGTTTGCGAAATTTCAAGAACAAATTTTCTGTTAGCCAAGACAGCATAACTCAAAATACAAAAGAGAGAGCAAGTGAAGAAAATTTTTTGCCTCGTTTTTCGGAGTGATAGTAAGCTGTTTTTAGTCAAAAAAAAAAAAAAATCCCCCAATAGGCAGGGCCGGAATGTGTACCCCGGTTTTAGAGGGTGCACAAATTTGGACTCTTAACAATTCAAAAGCAAAATCTGCACAAACTAGTAAGGAAAGAAATTATGATCTATTGAAACTATTGGTGACGCTCGACGTATCTTCAACTCAATGAAAACAAGCTAATGATGCCAAGAAATTACCTAAACAGAAATCCATTGTTGTAGATATGGAATAAAAGTTAAAAATGGAAGTGAATCTACTATTAAAATTAGCATGTGTACAACTATGTACACATTAACAATCAATAAGTGTATAACTATGTACACATTAACAAATACATAGGTGTATAATTATGTACACATTAAGAATCAACATGTGTACACCTACGTGCACATTAAGTACTACAACATATGCAAATGCTTCTAAGTCGAGCGTGTCTAGAGCTAATATATCTCACACTCAACTTATTCTACGGTAAACACATTTCTCGATCGCAGCCGATTCATTTCTAAGTCCATTAATTGATATCTCTTGGAAGTCTTTTTTTGCGATCTAAATGGCTATTTTGCAGCAGATCTAGCTAGACAAATCATTTAGCAAGCACATTCTTCATAATCATAAAATTCATTATTAAAAAAGGAGGGACATGTGTAGGAAGAAACATTAACATCACCTAGCTTCTACATATTCATCCAATAAGTATCAAAGACAATTATTCAGAAAAAATTGAAATAGCAAGCCAAATAAGCTGGGGAAAAAAAGACGCCGACGATGCGATCAATTACTACACGGGAAAAATAAGAAATTTTTATTTATTAGGAGAACTTATTTGTGAGGTTTTGCCTTTCTGCTCAGAAGGTAAAGACGGGTATGCGAAATCCTTGTAAATACAAAGTAGAACAACAAAGTCAGAGCAATATCTCATGAATTTCAATATAGGGGAAAAGGTATATGGAAATCCCATTACCATTTATGGAAAGGTGACACGTTGTCTCCTTTCAATCAAATTAAATCAGTTCCCCAAGAATAAATCAGTTCCCCAACAAAAATTTTGAACTTGCCAATTACATCCATGTGTCAAGAGAAGTTTATATTGTTTGGCTGGGTGGGTGGTAGTTTGAAAATTCATGGATTCCAAGCACAGAGGTCTAGCTGGCTGCATGGCCAATCCAAGTACACTTTGGACAAAGAAAGAAAATAAAGCACAACTGATACTTCTACAAATTAACTACAGTCTGACTGCAGTAGGCATAACAAAGAGACTATCTATATGGTTGAAAGTCATCCCCAATTCCCCATGATCTTTATGCATCTCTATATACTCCACTAAAATCTGAACTACCCAACGACCAAATTCATACCCACATCATTAAATATAGCAGGTACAGTGCACTGCACCATCAGGTTAATAAATGCACTACCCTTCTTCAATGAAAAAAATAAAGACACATTTTCACATACAAAACGAATATACTTAAATGAGACTACTAATTCAATGTTAAGCTAACTAGTAAGCCTGCAACCGATGTCCAACAACAAAACCCCAAAAACCAGTGAAAAGATTTAACATAATACTACTTACTCATCCTCCTAGTCCTCTACACAAACATCATAACTTTCACAATTCATGTCATAATTCTCTTTCAACTACTCCTCTTTAGTGCATATATTGTGAAGAACAAAATGTTAAAAATCTCCTTTATACCTTATAATCACTAAGTAATTAGCAGACTGACTAATCTGATCCCAATTCCTACTTACTTTCCTCCACCTCTTCTTAATCCCCTTAACCACATGCACAACCATCAAGCAATGGGGTTTTAAACCTGCAAATCAACAATATGAGTGCTAGTTTATTAGATTTGAAAATCAACTATTTGTTAATGAAAAACTTAATCAAGAGCATAACACAGATATATAGACTCAATGCATACATTCCACAACAAGAAGCAAATTTTCAAAGAATGTTAGATAAAGATCATCTCTAACTCCAGAAATTTAAAGAAATTTCATTATCGAAATTTCATAAAACCAACCAATTCCTAATAAATATCTTGTAAATAAATCTCAAATCCAAAGATAAACAAATTCACCGTAATCCCCAAATCCAACAAAATCAAAACAAAAACTAGATCCATTTTCCAATTTCCAATTCAGCGTATGTCAATCAAACAAAAAGACAAGCAAAATACTTACAAACTTCAAGACCGCTCCTACAAAACTTAACGTTTCTCCCAAAACAAGCAAATAAACTTGGATCTTATTGATTGTACAGGTTCTTCTTTAACTCGTAATGATACGAATCATCAGCAGATGACATATTGAAACATTAATTGTGAACCGAAAGAGGATTTTACGGAGAAATCATAGTAGTTAGGCTTTAAGAGAACATTGAGTCTCACATATATAAGTTTCGAATCTCCTCCTCCGAATCTGACATGTCCATAAATCTTTTCACCGATCTGGTGCCATCTCTCTTAGTTTCTATGGTTTCAGGATGAGATAAGACCTAGAAGAACAAGAGATCGAAAGAGAAAGCAAAGAAATTTGTATGGTTAATTGAAATGAAAAATATGAACACAAATACTGGAGAGCTCGCGATAGAGACGATGAAGAAATGATTGACAAACAAATCGCATTGTGAATGTGACCCGTGGTTTTTAGATGAGGGTCATTTATGTCACCATAATTATTCTTTTTGGATTGAATCGTTTACATTTGACCGACTCGTCATAAATTAAGTAAATTTGGACCTCTTAGTACTGGCCCGAAGACGTTGGACTAGAGTGTTTAAAGCCCAACTAAAATGGGATTAAATGTTAATTTCTACATAAAAAATTCTACTGTAACTTTTGTCAGTCAGATAGGAGTCGATTCAGTTTGGAATGAAAAAAACAACCTAAAATTGTGGCATTGACCTTAACTTACTTTGACTAGGTTTGACCGCGCGACCTTACTAATTAATACCAAGTGACCTACCACCAAATAGAAACCCTAAAACATATGGCTTCTTCAAACATACCTCGAGTCCGAGACTCAAGACTCATGCCTGTAGACAATTGAGCTAACAATTTTGGTGCTTAGGGCTTGCCACCTTGACCATGACTTTAACCTACGTTGACTAGGTTTCACCGAACTTACTATTTAACACCAAACGAAAGCTGTAAAACCTAGTCTCTCTTCTTCTTCATTCCTTTCCCTTCCTTTTTACTCAAGCTCTCTCCATCTCCACTAAAAGAACTGCCGTCATAAACCCTAGAGCATAAGAGCATCAAATGGCAGCATGTGGATTTGAAGATGGTTTTGTATGGGAATGCGGTGGTAGAAGAGAAAACAACTAACCGAATTCAATGTCATAATGACTTTTCCTCTCAAATCCCGTGTCTTTCAAACTCATGTACTTGGGTAAGTCTGATCTCTTAGAGCCCCTTAATTCAAGATTAATTTATATGCAGTCCTTGAGCTTCTTTGAGAAACTCAAACAACCCTAGGAAAAACTTGAGATTTGGGGATTTTTTTAAATCTGAACTTTGATTTCGTGTCTTTCCTTCTTCTGCTCCTCTAATAAATAAATAATCCGAAGAAGGGCTCTGATCCAGTTGACTGTTTTAACATGGCATTAATAATCAAACTCCCACTGAAATGATTTCATGGTGGATCGGACAGCTACAAGGTAATTCAAATGTGCATCCTTGTTCTCATTTCTTAATAACGTACGAATCATAGCTGTTCCATTGGTTGATTTTGAAGTTTACCTTTAAATAATTGATCTCAGCTAGTAAATTGGGTCTTAGAGCTTTCAATTTGGTGCTGAAATTTTAGTGCTTCTGTACTAATTAGGTTACTGCAAGTGTGGGAATTTAATGGAGGTACGAGAGTTCTCCAGTGCAATTACGATTTTATAGTTTTAAAAAACTGCACCAGCTGCCAAATTGGGTGTTATCGCCTGCAATTTGGTTATCATGCTGAAATTTTGGTGCTTGTCTACTGATTAGATTACTTCAAGTGTGACCATCAACTTAGTTCTTAGTATTGATTGGCAACAATTGTATTTGTCTGACTCTGTTGTGTAGAGATGCTGCTGAGTTGGGGTGTTACTAAGATGGTGCACGTTGAAGTGGAGTGAAGATCTTTGTTGTCACAACAGCACAATTGGATTTTCCTTTGAGGGATCACAAATATTACTCTGTACTTCAATTTTTGGGTTCAATCTGTCTACTTCTCCGTGAAATTTGGAGAATGGAAAACATTGTATGTATCTTCAAATTATGATCATCTCCTCGCATTAAATGGCGCTTGTTAATGTGATGATGATTTCGATTTGATAACAAGAGTTTATTATACTCTTGGGATGAATGTCTCAAATGTTTATCTTTGTTTTTCCATTCCTATATTAACCAAAATTGTCCCGCTTGAATTAATTTTCGTAAAATTGCGCCGTTTGAAGTAATTATTGGGTTTCATGTTTAAATTTTTAGTGGTTTTTACTTATTACCTCACGAATTCAATGGAGGAGCTCTATGAGGAACAACAACAAGAGTACATCATCAGCATTATGATATCTCCTCTCAATAACATTTTTTGAAAAACAATGGGATCATCATCCAATGAGTCTGTGGGTGGATAAGGTTCCCGAATTGGATGAGAGACACCTTTTGATTTGAAAAGGTAATCATATATATCTGGCTATTATGGAAAGCATAGATCTATCTCGGATTTGAAGATCTTATGATTTGAGGCGGCGCTGGAGAGAGTTAGAGAGGAGGGAAGGGGGAAATGAAGAAGAAGAATTAGATGTAGGGTTTCTTCTTGTTTGGTACGGACTATCATATATAGTAAGTGTGGTCAGAGATAGTCAAGGTCATAGCGGGACTAGGTGTCCGCAAGCCCAATTAATCCCAATGAATCAGTGCTTGAGACATGTTGCTTCTGTCACAAAACCTAGTTGGCGTTCAACTAATCCTTTACATTTTCTTACATACTTGCTTTGACATGAGGTGATCCTGCAAGTAAATCAACAATGCATTGAGTATAAGGTGATGTGCCATTATCAATTTTTAACGAAATTGGGCGGTGGTGTACATAAGCAATTATGGAAACATAATTTGTTCGGCAGTATGATAAGTTTTGCTTTCATCAAGTAAATGGAGGGAGTTCACACCGGTGCCATAATTATTGGCACTAGAGGGCCTAGCATTTGTACCTCCTCTCATGCTTCCTAGTACCAACGGGCTTACGAGATAACTCCCATTTATCAAACTTCACAGACCATGTGTCTGAACCAAGAAATAACACGGTCCGCCCATACCCGAAACTGTTCTCCTTGTTTATCCCCATAAAACTTTGTCATTTGATCCAAATAGTCATGAAGCGGGTGCTCTTGCCCAGACAGACTGACAAGAACTCCAGACAAGTACTGTCGAAGCACACATATCAGTTTATCACAAAAATGGATAGAATTAAACGAAAATCACTAAGCCATTGGTTCAGAAACAGAAAGGATGTATTGAACTGCAGCGCTTTTAAAGAGAAGACACTCCATACTTCGAATATAAGAAGACTTGGATTTTAAATCTTCACCAAAATATCTACAAAATAAGATGACTAAACAATATAAGTTAACAGTAGACTTATAAAGATTTCTTTCGAATTTTCAATATGCCGTTCAGGGTCAGCGATCTCTGCACATCGCCGTCGCTCATAAAATAAGTAGAATTTTACTATTTTATGACCAGTATTTGTGATCTAAAGGCTGCTATTTGAGAAATCCAGAACATCTCTAGGCGAGAGGTTTGGACCTAGTTTAAAATGGCCAATAGCCTGTATGATTCCGGCTGCACACCTCTCAGTGGCATGGATTATATTAGGGTTGTTTTTTGCATTTTCTTCGCGCCACTGCAGAAGTTCTTCCATGGCATTGCCTACCTGCTTAATGTCGATCAGTGAAACATAAATCACTCCATGCAGTATAAAACCGATTAACACAATGATGTATGGCTGCACTAATTAAAGAACTGGGTTTAGGATACCAACCATGACACCGAATACATCTGGAACACCGAAGAGTTCAGCATCATTGCCAGAATCACCATAAACAAGAGCACTGCAGGGTTTTTTTCGGTGACCAAATTTCTTAAGCAAATAGGCAAGAGCTTCTCCTTTGCCGCCACATTTTGGTAAAACATCTAGAGCTTCTCCTCCACTAAAAACTATTTTTATGTCTAGCTGTTCAACAGAAAAGGAAAAAAAGATTCTATCAAAGAAGATGAAAAGATATTTAGAGACTTGAGCCTATTGCGAACAGACGAGATATAATTCTGCCGACTTAAAACTCTGTCACAGCCATTTATACTGCAAACATAATGCGAAATGTTTCCAATGTCACTAACCCCACGGTTTTTAAGACGCTCCGAGAGAGCCTTTATCACCCCATTGGCTTTATCTTTGTCTACAAAAAAGCTAACCTTGTACTGTCTCTGGTCTGCCTCTGACTGCATTAAGCTCCAACCTCACAACTATTCAGACTCCAAACACAACTAAAAGTGAACACAAATTTTCAGATGTTTATCATGTTGGTCTTTTCCTAGTTTCAACAGTATAAACAAACTAACAGACCACACACCTGATAAGTCAGTTCAGGAAATTTATCTGTTTCCTCCATGAGATGCCTTTATCCAAATTTTGATTAAGAAACTGCTCCCAATCGCTATCTGGTATCATAGATTCACCATACGCTATCTCAGTTCCAACGGACATTATAGTTATGTCTGGAGTTAACATTTGTTTGTCTTTCATCAATCTCTTGTAAACTGCAGGCGTACGCCCAGTCGAGAAAACTAACAACGAATCGGGGCGATAATTGGACTCCCACAAAGCGTTGAACCTAAGCTGGGAAATGTTGTCTTCATCACACTGATGGTCAACCTGCCAATAAAGAGCCCGGTACCGTTATGTTACATGATAAAATTAATCATGAACCACCACGAAATTATCATGTGGAAAATCCCTACCATTGTTAAGTCAAGATCCGGAACTAGCATAAGACGTGCAGGGCAATCAAATCTATCCATCACTCCACTTTGTCGCAACACCAAAACGAGAGAGTCTGAACATCAACAATTATTCAATCAAACACATGTTACACAAACACAAATTCATTGATAGGTATTGTCAGATTATTTAATCTTCTACTTGCACTAAGCATTTGAGTAGCGAGACATATATATTAAAACAAGAGACTTCTTTTCATGGCCAAAAAATATACAGGGAGGACTCATGAATATTATTAAGTTGAACGTCCCCGACCATTGTCGAGTCAAGATCCGAAACTAGCATAAGATGTGCAGGACTATCAAATCTATCCATCACCACTTTGAGTCTGAACACTACACTTATATAGAATCAAAAACATGTTACACAAACACCAATGATATCATCAGCATTATGATATCTCCTCTCAATAACATTTTTTGAAATACATGCGCAAGGCATTAATACATGCACTATCTATATGCCATTTCTAAAGCACTTAGTCTGGCATGTACTTCAATCTTTGTTAAAGAATACAAATGAAAATGAGGTTGATTCTCCTCCCACCACCTTGATTAACTAAATATATATATATATATATGCAGAGAAACTATTCTTTGCAGAATAACAATAAGGTGAATAAACGACAGTCATTGATGAGTATCTGAAACAATCAAATACTTTAGTAGTAGTAGATTAAATGAGATTAGATTTGTGAAAGTCTAGTATAAGGAAATTGTATGAGGGCATTACGACTCAAGTATGTCTCAAGCAACTATTGCGCAGAGCTGAAATAATAATTTTTCTAGGTGCATTAAAGAATTAAAAATTAGGGGAAGAGAGTTGGACTTGGATGTAAATCACTTTAGAGATGCACAAACTGCAAAACTACAGGATCAAGTCTCGTATATATATATATATATATATCTAAGTGTCTTTTTTTCCAACAGGTAGGGAACTTCCAATTAATATCAAGTTTTCTCCACTAATAAAAAACAAGAAGATTACTACGGAAATTTCATTGTTTTCAGATTACAAATTACATCCATAAGTAGTAAGCATATTTGACTGAATTTCGAGTAACATAGATCAACTGTGGTGCTTGGAGTCAGACGTCCATCACCAATAACCATGGAATCCCTAAAATTGTGAGACAGATGAGAGTAATTGGAATAACTTTACTTTTTTCCAGCATGTCTTTTATGTTTTGAAAAGCCAAATGAAGAGATAAACCCAAACGGCTAAACCACCATTAGAGAGTTTGACGTCATCTATAAGGAAAAACAGTTTTTCAGGCACAAAGAATAACTGTGGATGTAATAAACTTGTCAGATGCAGGCCTTGAAAGAGGCTTCCGAAAAATGCCAAGGAGAACCAAATTTCGTACAACTCGAGATGGCAAATAGAGTAGAAGGATTTGACTGCAGTATCTCGTAGAACTCGGAGTAAGAAGCCATTTGTAGGATATTTCTAATGTCTCATTGGATATGCTCTTAGTATCTAAAGAATTAAGCTTGATGCCTTACAATCAAATACCTTAAAAATTAAAAATTTCAAATCAATTCTCATTGGATATGCTCTTAGTATCTCTCTAGCTCAGATAAATCTGTTGAGTTTACTGCAACAATGTGTATGATACAAATCAGAACCCCTGTGATATATCTAAAATCAGCAAACATATTTTTTTTCAATATCAATTCGTAAGAACATCCAACAAGTACTAAAAAAGATAAAGTCTGGTAATAAGTCTCCAAAATAGAGAACCATAAGTACTTGGGTAACCTGGAATGTAGAAATGAATCTACATCCTTGATAGACAATATCTTTTAACATCCTTGATAATCTCCAACAGTTCTTCATGCATGATGACAGTCAAGACCTGAAAAACTGTATCCAAAACATACTAAGTATGCGAATGAGCCAAAATCTATGAACAAAAGATCACTTTGTGCTAGTTGGAAGCACCATAATAACCAATAGTACACCACGCGACACACCAATTCTGAGTGGGACGATCACTCTCTTTGTCTCAACTGCAATTTCATTCCATAGCGTTGATCTGGACAGAGTCAGCTCAGATGGCTCCCAATAGCCAAAATTTAGCTAGATAAGAATGTTGTACATCCATTCCTACAAACATGGTGCATGCTAGGATAATATTCCCAAACAAACTAGCTGCTGATACATAAAACTAATTTAATTTACAGAATAATTATGGTTTTAGTTTACCTGTCCGTTCTAGGTTGATATAAAGCCTACTTATACCACGCTGAAACTGTCTGCAAAAGCAGTTGGTGATGCAATTTTGTTCAGGACACAAGTTGCCTATTCACATCAGCATCGAGATGATGTAATCCTTGAAACTATAGGTATCAATTTGTAATTAGATACTGAATATGTTTATTGACCTTCCTCCCTGTCAATCTGCTCAAATAAGGAATTAAACTCTGGTTGTTGAGTACTGGTCATGCACTACTTCTCTGCTACTTCCTTTTCCTCCACTTGGTCAAAAATTTATTGAAATTTTAACAAGAAGTCGCATTGTCTATACAAGTATGCCTGAGATACACTTACTGAAATGTGTTTTCCATATCATATATGCGCACCTATTGCTATGGATACACATTATTTATACACTTTGAAATGATGAAGTAATCATCAACTGTGCTCGGCTATTTCCGACTTTGGAATCTCTGCTACCCATACCCTTTGTATAGTTCACATCTGAATCAAAGTTTCTAATTCTTCTTTGTCCATCTTTTTCTTATTCTCCAGCTTTGTTTTCCTTTAAAACCGGACATTAAGTCCATAATGTCGTTTTGTGTTAATACACAGGGTGAGGTTCATCATCCGGCCTCTCATGTACACATTCAGTATTAAACGGAACAATCTATGACTGGCTTAAGAATCTAGTCATTTAAGTTGAAGATTAAGATGAATGCTATATAATAGGCAACAAATAATAAAAAACTGGCGATGGCATAGGGACTACTAGGGGTGATATGCTTTACACCATAATCCAGTCTCACAGTCAGAAAGAACAGCACTGTTGGCTCCAGAAATTGCATTTCACATGTCCTCTTCACTGGGTTGGGCTGCAATCAAATCTCCACTCGGATCAGTTGAAGGCCACTTTAGAGTAGGTAGTAATTTTACACAAAGAGTGAGAGGGTAGAGAGACTAACAGCGAGAGTAAGGGAAAAACCAACCAAGCTCTGATCAGATGGATGAAACTAGTTATGGTTTTAAATGGGAATCATTACAGATACCCTGGTGGAGATCAAAGAGAAGAAAGGTCTCACAGATCCTTCAAATAAATGTCATAATGATTTCTCCTCTCAAATCTAACTTTTTTATCGCTCTTGAACTTGATGTGGGTAACACTAGAACCCAATCTAATTCGCCTCCCTCGGTAAGATCTGTGAAGGGATGGTTTTGTTCGATGTTTTCATTATCTTTTAGCCCACAATAATGAAATTCAATGTTTGGTGTTTTTAGAATAAGGTAATTTCACTTTGGAGTTCTGGCATCATAAACTGGTGGAATGGTAGATCTGCCAAAAATTGAAGATATCAGATACATTTAATTTTTAACTATTAATTTGCATCTAGTCAAGCAATTGAATTGAGACAAACTATAATTGGTTTTAGTTGGTTAAAATTTTAAGCTGTATTCATCATATCTGAACATAGAAAGATCAGTTTGGAGTTTACTGACTTTATTTATTAACAAGGGCTTTCATGCCCGTGCATCACTAGGCTCATAATGGGTGATGCAATCTAATTTTTTCTACATGCAAGCGTGATGTGCCCCATGCCCCGTGAAGAGTTTAATTTTCTTTCATATGATTCTAAAGCTAATGCAAGTGGGTTTGATGCTCCTCAACGCGTCCGCTACGATTCATCTTTGGTGCTTGAAATTATTTTTTGTTACTCTAAAGAGTTGGGCTGGGCAACCCTCAGTTGGGTTTTGTAACACCCTGCTACCTTCAATTGCATCATACATTGGTTAACGATGAAGGAATATTAACTCAAATCCACTTTGTTCTTATTTTCACGGCTCATGCAACAACCATATACAAACTGATAGAAATCTGGAGGTTCAAATATACATCTCTTTTGATTATATTACGATCGTTATTTCACAAAACAGTCGATGGCATACCACTTTGAAAGAATCAAAGAAGACACGGAAATTGATGATCAATTGATGTGACTTTGAAATTAGAATCCAAGAGAAAATACCTTTTCTCATTACTGTGCCTTAAAGAAATATGGGTTTGTTATGTCATGCACAACCACTATAACACCTACTCGATCGAACATGATTCACCACACCCGTCTAGTCTCGAGAATATTCCTTTGTGCCTACAGTTGAATCATTACTTGGAATGAAAAGTGTTTCACTAAATATAAAACATCTTACCTTATTACTGGATGTGGAAAGATTTCTTACAGCAGCAAATATTAATCATCCATCTCCGACACATGCGATCCGCATTTTGGAAATGAATCGTGTTTCCAGCCATCTTGAAGAATTGCTTTTGGGCTTCATATCTCAGTCGAAGTTCCAACAGTCATATTTCATAAACCATGCAGTACCAACATAAAAGTGGCAAAGGCATCTTGCATTACAGAATTCTGGCAAATTTATCTTTTGCTTCATGATCAACTACTTTACAAATCTCATAGTCCATGTCGTCAAATCCCATCTGCGATGGTGGATTGGAGGATACAACATACTTTAACTTATTGACATATAAATCCATCGAGATCACATTTCATTTCTGAACAGTTGACAAAACAGCACTCATCCGACTAAAACATGCACAAATAGGTAATCCCAAATAGTTCACATATTTATGGATCGACTTTGGCAATTGGAGTATTTAACTTATTTCACCCTTTATTTTCTTGAGGTCTTGTTATTAGGAGATGCATCCATGAGGAGTTTAATTGGGCTCATGCTTCTTCTTCTTCAACTCCATCTGCGCCCGCTACATTTCATCTCTGGTACTTAATTAATTATTGTTCTTCTAAAAGAGTTGGAAATCTCTGAGTTGGCTTATGTAACTCATTTCTCTCTGCACCCCCATTAGCTGGTACCTGCAATTGCATCCTTCATCGATATAATATAGTTCTTATGTTCTTGTCTTGCATGTCATGAATGTTGTTCAGATCTGAGAGCACGAAATATTGCATGAGTTGAAATTTAATTAGCCTTTATCCATTTCTTCCTAAAGAATCACTTAACATCTCAGCGAGAATATAAGAAGTCAAGATAATTAAGTAATCTCAAAGAATATGCACCTGTGGAGAATAACGAAGATGGTTATAACTTATAAACTGAAAGAATTTTATTCCGTTTTCGCATGAAATTTATAGAGAATGCAGGAAATCTAAGCATTAAAGAGTTGGTAATTCAACTAAAAAGTACAGTTGGAAAAAAAGATTGGATAAATAAAGGTCCCAAGTTCTCCCATGTAAATCTCTAATTTACTGTTTATCTATGAATCAATTACTTCCTATTAACACAGATCACAAAAACAATTAAGAGAATATCATTGCAAAAACTCAAAATGACGAAATTAGTATTCTATGAACTAATTGCAAAAAAAATTAAAATCATGAATCCAACAAATAAAACTCATGAACTGAAATCTCGAGACCGGCCTTCCTGTCTTAAGTTATCGTTTGTTATATTAATCAGATTAGAAAAAATCCTGAATCCCATTAAACGAAGGTCAACAAATTTGGCTAATATGATGGTCGTTTACCTAATTTTGCATGAAAAAAGGTACACTCTTCAATGAAATTCCTTGCTCAATCTTCATGTTTTTCCTGTAAAAAAATCATATACTGAAGTGGATTAGACATAAAAGATAATGTGATACACAATTTTGAACACAGCGTATCCCTAGGATAACCATTCTTTCTTTCAAGCAAAATCAGAGTAAGGTCAGTATTCAAATCCTTAAATCGAAAGTTAAAAGCGGAGATCTGAAGCATCACATTCGACAAGCATCTTCCGTCTGTCATTGGTTTCTTGAGTCGAGTCACTTCATTTAACCTAGTTGCTATTGATTCGCCAACTTCATTTTTTCGATCCATTGTCAAGGAGCAGTTTCGTTTCCCTCCTCGCTAGAGCTCTCATTCGAGCATTTTTCGCTTCCATCTCCTTCCTCATCACTTGGGGAATACTTGTACCATGAGTTGTAGAACAAATGGCTAATAACTCCGTAGTAGAAGTAGAATCATACCTCAAATTGGACCTTTCTTCTTCGTTTCCTCCTTTGAGTTGCCGTAGAATTAAATTTTTATTTTTCTTTTTATCTTTGCAACGGGTAATTCTGCATTTGAAAGATGATGTCGAAAATTCCAAAGAGATACAAATACGTAATAAACACAACGATTAAAAAAAAAAAAACGTTTGATCAAAAAGACACAGTTATTAACTCTGCGTTAATTACCAAAGATGTATGTGGTTGAAAATGTCTCAGTACTTTGAAAGGAGCCGGTACATGAAAGTTTGAAGCAATGTTCTCCTTCACAAAATTCTCCAAGTCGTTTTGTTAATCAGAATCAAGATAAAGTGATAGGAAACCATGTAAAACAGAAAACTCTTTCTTTCTTTCAAGTACATCCAAATTGGAAGAAAACCTGTGTCTATACTGGATCTTGAAGAGTCCGTCAATAGAAGATGACGAAGAGGAAGGGTTTGTCGCAGCATATCTATTTGATCGGAGAGGTGTGTATTGAGTGGCGGAACCAAAATTATTAAAGCATTGAAGAGTCGTGTCGGTTCTGATAAAAAACAAAGAGTCGTGGCGGTAAACTCTTTTCATCCATCTCGTTATTAGGTAACAATCGTTCACCAAGAGACGTATCTATTGAGCCTAATCTGATTGTGTTCACCAAGAGACGTATCTATTCAGTGTAATCTGACTGTACATATGGGGTGTGACTTGGCATCTCACGTGGCGATCTAGTTTTTCAATATTTCTGAAAATGAATATCCAGATGACACATGGGATTGAAGGATTCTCCTTTATATAAGAAAGAATTGATACAAGTAAGTACTTAGTTTCATTGGGGAGGATAGTGTTTAATAGTTTAATGTCTTATATATAATCTTCCTGCACTTTTGTTGTTGAATCAGTTTTGTTTTCTCAGTTCACTCCTATCTGCCTGACAATTCAAACATTGGTATGTTCATAATTTGTTAGCTTCATATCAGAGCTTGTAATTAATCTAGGTTTCAATTGTAGAACTTATTTGAAAATATTTAATTTAGATTTACTTCATCTAATTGGTGGTTGTGTTTGAACTGATATCTCCCTGCATTATTAGTGCTCAATTGAATCTATAGCTCAAAGGTATTTGCACTTGAATTGATATCTCCCAGCATTTTCCTTGTTGAGTTATTTTTGTGCTTTCAGTAATAAACCAGTGATTCAGTGTTTATAATTTGTTACAGTCCAATAGAGTATCTAATTCATATTTGTTCATTTCTTACTTGGAAATTTGCATTGCCAGGAGTTAGCTTGTAAGTACGTATACCTTAATCCAAGGCTCCATATCTTAAACAGAATTATGAACCTCTACTGCTCCGAAAGCCAACAACACACCTAGTTTGTTGCTGAAACTGAAGGATAAGTCTATCTTTCCTACGTGTTTACTGTTATAGAGATTTTGGAATGTATTTTGAACTTTGTCCACCTATAGTTATAGTCCAACTTTTTTTATCTTCATGGATTCGAGTAAGCCAAGGTACCAATTCATGGTTTGACAAGCTGGAAATTTACAACCAAATAAAGCTTTACACTAAGATCACACCTTGGGCTGTCTCGCTGTGGCTACGGCATCCGTAGAAATGTCAAGACCTTATACTTTGTTGAATTTCTGGACCTTTGTCTTCTGTTATTGCATCAGTACTTTAGTGCTTGATAGAAACACTGATCAAATGAAGCCAAGGGATGGTAATAGTTGTCAATTACCAATAAAGAGGACTTAAATTGGTGCAAATGACAACCTTTGAAAATGTCGATGTATCTAAAATTCGCATTCCGTTTTATTATTTTAAACAAGCACTTTCGCGTAGAATTTTTCCTTGGATATGTTTATAGATTAGACTCCCTGATGGAAATATATTCAAGGTTGTTCCTCCAAAGATCGAAATGAAGCTGTTTATCTGAGTTCTTGGCTCTGAGGTTAGACAGAGCCTCTATTTTTTTATGTTCACTTACTAGAAATTAGTTGCCAGATTGATCTTGTATCTTGTAGACCTTCGGTATTTGGACTTATACCAAACGGTTTTCGTTAAGTGGATAAACCGTCAGTGATCTAACGCTTACCGGGGCTCTTTCCATATTCCTAAATGATATATTAAGCTCTTTAAGCATGGGAATAAATAAAAAATGTGATCAAGCACATGACACACGTTTTTACTCTTTACTCGGTTTAAATAACATGGTGGAAATATTCAAGCAGTTTAGTGCTCTAATTGGTACACTCGCTGGACTGTTTGTTAACTACTATATTCTTTGAGCTTTCTCACATTCAATTTGCTAGCTATTTACGCATGAATTGACAGACATATGTGGCCCGCTCTTTTTGTTTGAGTTTTTTTCTTCTGTTTCCAAAGCCATTCCTACTTCACCCGAAGAGTTCTCTGTATGACCAATTAAGGGAATTGGTACTCAACACTATCCTATTGAACTAAAACAAGGACAGAAATGTAGATATGATGATGAAAAGAATTGAAACCGTGTATTTGTAATTACTGGATTAAAGATGTTTCAAAAATCGTGTATTTTTGTTGTTGTGAGCCTACCTTACAACTCAAATTCAAAACATCGTTATGTTCATAAATTGTAACAGCGCAACCAAACTGCTGTATCATTTGTAACATTTGTATCTTCTAAATATTGTCTGGATTGAGAATCACAGAATGCCTTATAACCAAAACTCTGTATCATTCGTTGGTATATTCCCTCATTGGCATGCCACAACTGCTGAAATGTAGAGCTGCAGTTTTTAAATTTTCAAAGTATGTGCGCAATTGGTGAAAGATTTTACTGTTACAAATACTCCCTCCGTTCTTTTTTAATAGGCTGGTTTTGTTTATTGAGAAAATTAAGGAAATTAAGAGAACTAATCATTGCAAGTGGTACTCATGATACTTTTCAATAAAAGAAGTAAAGTGAAATGGTCCATACGACACTTGTCAGCAAAAGAAGTAAAGTGAAATGGTCTCCATGACACTTGTCATCAAAAGAAGTTGAGAGAAAAGTGGTCCCAGAAAACTAAAGTAACATTTGACTTTCCCAATTAGGAAACCAGCCTATTTTTTTGAAACATTTATTTATACAAACCAATTATTATTTAAGAACGGAGGGAGTAGTACTTAGTTTACAATTTACTTCAATTATACTCCTGGTGTTATAAATGACAACACAGAATGTCAGCTAACTTCAAATTGCAGCTGGCAAGCGGGTCAAGTCAATACCCTCCCCTCCAGCCTACCAATTTGATGCAATATTATCATACTGCGATTTTTTTGTTTCTCTAGAACAACTAGTATCACAGCCAAACCAATTCATGAATTCAGTGTAGAGATAAAAAAAAGTAATACTTAATTGGCAGTAGTGCAGCCTTCGCTAACGCATGGAGGCCAAGACTCATCCATTATAGGCTCTACAAATTGAGGTCTGGACATTGGGATTGGTTTGAGGGTATTTTAGTAAATCACAATAAATTTTTTTATACTATACGCAACCTTAGAATTTTGGTAGATGTTTCACAGAGCGAGAGAGTAGAGGTGGCGGCGTCGAGGGATAGACAGAATCAGACGGGGGGATTATGAGGGAATCATTTCCTGGTGGAGATCAAACTTCAAAGAGAAGGGATCTCTTTGAAATTATTGTCATAATGACTTTTCCTCTCAAAATGAAGTTTCCAATTGTCTTGCAACTTTAATATGGCAAGAAAGCGTTGCATTTTTAAGGCGACCCCAAAAGAATTAGGGGCGACACTAAAAGGCAAAAAGGTCACCCAAACGTAAATCTAAGCTACCCCTTATCTTCGATTTTTCGAAATGGTCAATATGCCCTTATATAATCAGGAGCCAACACCATAATCGGTAGGTTGGTGAATCGGTAGGTGAAATTGAAACTATACCTACCGATTATTGTGTAGATACTTCGGCTAATAATACCTTTTATAATCGGTAGCTTATCCAACTTGTAAGACTACCAATTATAAGAGCCCCATATTCAACCTTCGAAAAATTCCATAGGTTTTGAGGGGTGCAGAGCCAACCATAACCACTTGGATTGAGCTGTGGATGTAGCCATAATCAGAAGCCTAATAGGTTACATAAACTACCGATTATAAGTTGCCCCAAAATGAGTTTTTTCTAAAATCCTTCACGTAATGAATTTTGAAATCTACCATAATCGGTAGAGTATATAATTATATAACCCACCGATTATAATGAGCCCCAGATCCAACCTTTGCCATATTCCATAGGTTTTGAGTGTACACAGCCAGCCATAACCACTTGGTTCGTGTTTTGGATGCAGCGTTAATCGGGAGTTAAATATATTACCAAACCATCCGATTATGGGTTGCCCCAAAATGAGTTTTTTTCTAAAATCGTTCATGTAAGGGAATTTGAAATATACCATAATCGGTAGAGTTAACAACTTAACAACCTACCGATTATAAGGAGCCCCAGATCGAACCCCTGCCAAATTCCATAGGTTTTGAGTGTACAGAGCCAGGCATAACCATGTGGTTCGTGATTTGGATGTAGCCATAATCGTAAGCCAAATAGGTTCCACAACCTACCGATTATAGGTTTTACCAAAATGAGTTTTTTCTAAAATCCTTCATGTGATGAGTTTTGAAATCTACCATAATCGGTAGTCTCTCCAACTTAACAACCTACCGATTGTAAGGAGCCCCAAATCGAACCCTTGCCGAATTCCATAGGTTTTGAGTTTACAGAGCCAGACATAACCATGTGGTTCGTGATTTGGATGTAGCCATAATCGTAATCCAAATAGGTTCCACAACCTACCTATTATAGGTTGCCCCAAAATGAGTTTTTTCTGAAATCCTTCATGTGATGAATTTTGAAATCTACCATAATCGGTAGTCTCTCCAACTTAACAACCTACCGATTGTAAGGAGCCCCAAATCGAACCCTAGCCGAATTCCATAGGTTTTGAGTTTACAGAGCCAGGCATAACCATGTGGTTCGTGATTTGGATGTAGCCATAATCGTAAGCCAAATAGGTTCCACAACCTACCTATTATAGGTTGCCCCAAAATAAGTTTTTTCTGAAATCCTTCATGTGATGAATTTTGAAATCTACCATAATCGGTAGTCTATCCAACTTAACAACGTACCGATTGTAAGGAGCCCCAAATCGAATCCTTGCCAAATTCCATAGGTTTTGAGTGTAAAGATCCAGGTATAACCATGTGGTTCGTGATTTGGATGTAGCCATAATCGTAAGCCAAATAGGTTCCACAACCTACCGATTATAGGTTGCCCCAAAATGAGTTTTTTCTAAGCTACCATAATCGGTAGATATGCTAACTAAAATACCTACCGATTATTGGTTTCTCCACATTCAACCTTCGCCAAGTTAGCCTGGCATTTTAAACCAAATTTCAGAAATAGCCGTTGGAGTTTTTGGGAAAAAGAAAAAGAGCCGTTGGAACCTAAACCTATATAAAGAAACTCATATCTATCACCCAATTGCACCAAACTCTTTCCTCTCTTCAGTTCTAATTTTCAAAACCAAAAACATGGATATTGCTTTTGCCGAAGAAGAAAATTGTGCTATTTATAGAGCGTGGGTTGTGGTAACTGCTCATGATCGTGTTCACAAGCTCCACAAACGGGAATCAGAAGAGCAGTTATGGAACCGTATTTTAATTTTATTTGAGGCGTTAGATGGTAATCGAATTCGAAGATCATCTAATGACATTAAGATGAGAAAGAATGCGGTCGACAAGGAGATTGACAAACTTGAAGATGAAGAACGTTTTATTGGGGATGCTTTTTCTTTGTGGACGTATGAAAAAACGAGTAAGTATCTTTATAACTCCGACTCACATTAACATAAGTTAGTACTAACTTGTTACTCATTCGTAATTTCAGAGAAATCTTGCTGATCGTCGGTATATGGACCTCTACGGGAAATGATTTGAACATGAAGGATGTTACAAGATCAAGAGGGACAATTTCTGTGGTGTTTGGACGTTACGATCTTTTTTAATACTTTTATGGTCAATTAGGAGTATGGATTTAGGTGCTTTTGACGAAATTGTAAGGTTAAGGTCGTTTGAACTTTACGTAATTGATGTAATCGGAGGATTATTAATATCAAAACTTTCCGATTATAAAGAAACAGAAGCGTATTTTGTTAACAAACTACCGATTAAAATATTCGGTTATCTTATGTGTCAACTTTCTTTCCGATTATGGTGTTATTTGGTTCCAGGAAACATAAGTTCTTTCACACAGAATAATCAGAAATTAACAAAAACTAAACCTACCGATTAATATTATTCGGAAGTCAAGGTGAAAATTTACCTTCCGATTAAAGTGTTGTTTGGTTCCGGAAACCATAGTTGTTTTTTGGTAGAATAATCGGAAATTAACAAAACCTAAAACTACCGATTAATAATATTCAGAAGTCAAGGTGCACAATTACCTTCCGATTATGGTGTTGTTTGGTTCCAGAAAACAAAGTTTTTTTACATATAATAGTCAGAAGGAACATAACAAATTAACCTACTGCTTGTAGGTAAAAATGGTTTCTGCTGATTTCGGTAATTGCGGGTATGTATGTGAGAAATAATTTAAACCCTAAACAATATACTGTAAGGGATTACTTTAGATTCTAGAGATCAATCTGTACAAGTCCGGCCTAAACCAAGAAATGGCCGTTCCAGACTTGCTTCGGTCACAAAGTGGAGGAGAATGGGTTGGTTTTGGGGAAGGAAGCAAGGAAAGTGGTGAGACCAGAATAGTTGATTTTGGAGGAGTAGTTTGGTTACTACGACTTGTTATCAGAAAAGTAAAATAACTCACAAGGTGAGCTAGAAAGTAAGTATTTCTGAGTGTTGTATCTCCCGTATGAACTTGTTGTTCCATGGAAATAGGTAAGACATATTTATACAAGTCGTAGTAAAAACGTACCCTGGTCTCATTAAGCAGGGAGGAAGTAAATGGGAGGAGGTGGTAACCGTATGCATGGAATTGATGTTCCATAAAGTGATTAACGCATGAAACTCGTTTTCATGAAACTGCTAACGTTATGGAATTGATGTCTCATAAAGTTGTTAACACATGTGCTTTATGTCCCATGAACGTTTCACACATAAATTCCCGTATTTACTAACCGCCTCACCCTTATGACGGGCGTAGTGTACGCCGCACGCTGTAAACCGCCAAACTAATACCCATAGAGGATCCCCCAGTTTGTGTTGATGTCTCGAATATTTTGGAAAACATGTAGCACGTTGTTGGGGCTTGGCAAGTCAATCTCGGGAAACTTGCCTTCCTAGTGACCTTCGACGGTCGAGATTTCGCATCTTGAGAGAAGGGGCAACCGTTGATCGTTGCACGCCTTCGTTTTGGTAGCCGCGTAGTGAGGGCCAACGTGGTGGCGTGGCTAGGTTGGCATGCCGTTGGCATGGAAAGGTTTGGCGTGGCCAAAATTAGGTTTTTGGGCCAAAGGTTACCATGTGTCGTCTGGTAACCTTGGATGGCTAGGATTTTCTCCTGGGTTTGAAGGACAACCGTTGATTATTGCACGCCTTCGTTTTGGTAGCCGCGTAGTGAGGGCCAACGTGGTGGCGCGGCTAGGTTGGCATGCCGTTGGGATGGCAAGGTTTGGCGTGGCCAAACTTAGGTTTTCGGGCCAAAGGTTACCATGTGTCGTCTGGTAACCTTGGATGGCTAGGATTTGCTCCCTGGTATTGAAGGGAAACCGTTCATTGTTGCATGCCCTCGCTTTGGTTGTCACGTAGTGAGGGCCAACGTAGTGGCGCGGCTAGGTCGGCATGCCGTTGGCATGCCAAGGTTTGGTGTGGCCAAACTTAGGTTTTCGGGCCAAAGGTTACTATGTGTCGTCTGCAACCTTGGATGGCTAGGATTTGCTCCTGAGATTGAAGGGAAACCGTTGATTGTTGCACGTCTTTGTTTTGTTAGCCGCGTAGTGAGGGACAACGTGGTGGCGCGGCTAGGTTGGCATGTTGTTGGCATGGCATGGTTTGGCGTGGCCAAACTTAGGTTTTCGGGCCAAAGGTTACCATGTGTCGTCCCGGTAACCTTGGATGGCTAGGATTTGCTCCTGGGATTGAAGGGAAACCGTTGATCGTTGCACGCCTTCGTTTTGGTAGCCGCGTAGTGATAGACACATTATTGTGTCTTAATTGTCCTCATTATCTCTATTGTTAGTCTCGATTTTTGTACTAATTTTGGTGTTTTTATGTTTGTGTAGGTGTTTTTGGAGAAATACACTTGTGTGGAAAAAGTTGCTCAAAAAGTGTTATTTGGACCCCCGGGAGAAAAATGATAAAGGCACCCTCATTTTGGATAAGGGCACCCCCAGGGAGCCACCTGCTATTTGCACCCCCCTGTCTGTTAGGGGGAGGTCATCCCCAACCTTTCAAATTTCTGAATTTGGCGGGAATTTTTGTTCTTCACTGGCAGAATTTAAGGTTGCATTTTGGACGGGAATCCAAGAGATTCAATGGCTGGGATTTTTTGGGATGACGTGTTTGGTCTTAACAGGCATGGTATGATCGATGTTGTGGGTTATATTAGGCTGGAAGCTCATATTGAAGAAGACAGGGAGTTACGAGTTTTGCTCAACAAAACCCGAGTGTTGCTGGATTCGGTTTTGGAGATTTCTGGAGTGATTCAATCACTAAAGTGGATTTTTTTGGGCCTGTTATGCTTAGACAAAGTTGGTATAGTCGTTAGATTCATCTAAATTGGGCTGAATTATCCAAAAGAAGTAAGCAGAGAAATACGTATCCGAGAGAAGTATTTCACGGATTTTACCAAGCTTTGTTGTTGTTTGCGTGTGCTTAGAAGGATCCATCCACCAGTTAGATCGTGTCACAGATAAAAAAGGAGAGTTTTGCAGTTGTAGATGCATGAAGAGTTAATTCAGGGAAGAAAATATTCCCGAAAATATTATTTTCACTGCCGAATATTTGGAGATCACTGTGAGTTATTACGGAGGATTTTCTTCAACTGTTGTGTATAAATAGCATCTTGGGGTATCACTGAGGGGGACAGAGAGATTAGGGAGAGTTAAGAACATTACAGAGCGAGAAAATCAAGTTGCAGAGAACTTCCGCTTTCTAACGCGAAGAACACGAAGAACAAAAGACTACCGTAGGCAAGTGCTCATTGCCAAGAACATAAGACGCACATACGACAAATAAGTTGTTTATACAGGTGTCAACGACAGTTACTAATTATCGTTCTCGTAATAGTTAGGTTTGTAACAAAAATAATTGTTACAAACCCGATTTTTAATAGTTTTTCTCCATTTTATCATTTTTACACCTCCTTTGAGCAATAAAAATGATTTTTGAGCGTGTTTCCAACATGATGATGGGCTAATTCTCTCACAACCAAGGAAATGAGGAAGCTATTTACGCATGAATAATTGGTAACTATTTTATTTTCTCTAATTTATAATTAATAATTCACTCAATCAATGCTTTGCAGAGTATTTAATTGTTTACATAATTTTCTTCATTAGTTGTGATTCAATTAGATAGGTTATGCTTTGTATTAAGATAATCTATGCTTAGGGGATACAATTAATTTTTGAGAATTTGCCTGATTATTTGTGAATTAAGAAACAAGGGATTTAAAAGTTAATTAGAGTTTTGGGTTATTTACCGTTATTCATTCATATGTAATAGTGGAATCAGTGTCTTGGTTATTCCTAATATCTTGAAATCAAATTTTGAGTTAAGTTTTGTTTGTTCTTAAGTTTTATAAGTCTAAAATCTTTTGCTTTCACAAGTCTCAACGAACCTTTTTACTACAACATTATTGAGATCACATCAATTTTTGGCGCCGCCGACGCGGACATGTCTTCAGGCTAGAGTTTTTAGATTATTTTCTTTTTTTTAGGTTTTTATTTGTTTTTATTTTATTTGTTCTTCTTTACGTTTTTGGGTTTTTGTCTTTTCCTTACAGAATTTGGAATTTGGAGTGAAAGAAAATTTTGCCAAACCTTTTGCTGAATACTTAAAGACTGGGAGTAAAAGGAAAAGCGAAAGGAGCGAAAGAAGAAGATTTTTTTTTTTATTATAAAAAAGAGAGGAAAAAAAAAAGAGAGTTATTTTTTTTAGATTGTATTAGGATTTCTCTTTTCTTGTAATTTTCTTTTTCTATTGCACTTTACTCTTTGGACTTTGGACTTGGACATTTGGATATTCTTTTATTTTTTTTAAACCCTACGGAAGGGTAGTATTAAATTTTAAACTATTTGCAGAGAAGGACGTTGATTACGATATCACCTCGGCCCCTCGGGTTCGTACATGACATTGGAGTTGTGTCCAGAGTCGACTACAACGGTTCATCCCCCGTCTGGTACAGGAGGTAAGTTTGTCGAAACACTCGCGAATCTCCTGTCAGAGAGTTATTATATTCCTTCGTTTGCATATATGTCGAGGAACTGAATACGGCTGCTTAAATTTCCTAGTAAAGGGCAAGGACTGGCCATATAAGATAAGGGTTCGGATTTCATCACCGTTCTCTTCTTGTCCGCCTTAGGAAAACGATACTTAACGCGAACCTAGGCTTTAAAATATGGAATAAAACGAGACCGATAGGGTAATGAGCTTAATAGGAAAATCATTCGAAAAATATTGGTTACTATTTTAAGCATACTTCGAAGTTCATGATGGTTTCTGTGAGTTGAATGCGTGACTGCGCCGCCTTGTAATGCGGTGAGGCCTTGGGTATCAAAGCTCCTCGCAGCTTCCCTCGCCTCTATTCAACTTACTTAAACTCGGATTGATTCAAGAGGGGTTTGCTCAGATTATAACGGATTCCCTTTCAAAGGATTAGAAGCTGGTCTAGAAAACAATATAAGTGGAGCCATCATGCATTTTGTTTGCTATAAATCTCTAGGTTTGCTTTGGTGGAGTCAGCCTGCTTTGTGTTTGCTTAGAACCTCCCTTCCTTTTAGGACTTTTCTTTTTCTTTTGTTTTTCTAGTGTATGCTCTAGGTCATTAGAGAACGGGCTTGGAAAATAAACACTCTAGGTCGTTTGATTGCTAACAAACCTAGTAGTTCTTCTTGTGAAGGCGGGGAACTCGAAGACTCTTCTTTTGAGAGCCCTATTTTTGGAAACTTCAGTTTTGAGAATCTGTCTCTTCGTGAGGAAAGTACCCCTAGTATTTTAGTTGTGCCAGCGATGACAACTTTGAAAGATTACATGTTCCCAACTAGGACCAACCGAGCTTCGTGCATTAAATTGCCAGCCAATACGGCTAATTTCGAGATAAAACCTAGTATTCTTCAGATGATCCCTATATTCTTAGGAAAAGATGATGAGAACCATTATTTTCATATTAGGGACTTTGAGGAAATTTGTGGGACAGTTAGAATAAAAGACCTTACTGATGAAGTCTTGAAACTTAAGATGTATCCCTTTTCCTTGAAAGATAAAGCCAAGACTTGGCTAAACAACCTACCACCTGAATCCATTGAAACCTGGCAGGAACTTGTTGCTGCTTTCTATATGAAATTCTACCCTAAGCATAAAACTGCAGTTGTTAGGCAGAAAATTAGTGCTAGTGTACAACAAGAGGGAGAGTCTCTTTATAGGTTTTTGGAGAGATTCAATGATCTCCTATCCCAGTGTCCTCACCATGGATTTGATAAGATGAAACTTGTAGAGATTATTTATAATGGTTTAGACTATTCGACCAAAGCCATGGTCGAGTCTATGTGAGTTGGTGAGTTCACTAATAAAAATGTTGATGATGCTTTTACCTTCTTAGGAGCTATCGCTGAAAAATCCCAACAATGGGAGTCTTGTGTTGAACCCCTTAAAAGACTCTTGGTCAATAGAAGTAGCACCAATGTGGTGGATACAAGCTTCGGGTCAGATGCTAAGTTTGCTGCTTTTTCTAGAAGGTTAGAAGCTTTGGAATTGAATCAGCCTAAAAATAGGCCCCTTGTTGAACCTAATAGAACCTCTCAAGTTTCTAGTTGTGGAATAGAGACCGATAACTCATTCGGGAAGGTCGGGTTAGTGAAGAGCAAGCTCATGTCAGTCTATAACAATGCTAGGTTTGATAAACGTCAGAAGTTTGACCCATACTCAGATACCTACAACCCTGGTTGGAGAAACCATCCTAATTTCTCTTGGTCTAAGGGCCAGAATCAAGGTCAGTCTATTGATTCTCGGCCTCCCCCGTGTTTTGGTTATAATAAGAATTCTTCGAGTCAAGCCCAGTTCAGAACCCTTATGAGAATAAAATGACTAGCTTAGAGGAATCTCTTAGTATACTAAAAAGAGCCAGATATGTTAACACAGAGCCGGGAAATGTTAGTAAAGAGCCGTGGTAATTTTCAATAGGAAACCAAGCGAGAATTTAATAATAATTCCCGATCTCTTTCTAAATTAGAACTTCAAGTCGGCCAAATAGTTAAGTTTCTTAGTGAGAGAGAAGATGGAAGGTTCCCTAGTCATACTAATCCTAACCCCAAAGGAGAGAAATCGTACAATCATGTGAATTCTATTACAACCCTTAGGAGTGGGAAGAAAGTTGACAATAAGGTCGCCATGCCTGAAAGTGAACATGATGTAGTTCACCCTTCTGAGCCAGAAAATGAGGAGACTGATAGAGTCTCTAAAGAGACCATAAGGGTCATATTGATCCCGCTTTGTTCCCAGAGCCCCTGTTCCCCACCGCTAGTTCCAACTAAGAGGGAGTCCAACTTTAATGATATATTGGAGGTTTTTAAGCGAGGTTACTATCAACCTCCCATTGTTGGATGCGATTAAGAAGATTCCCGCTTATGCCATGTTTCTTAAGGACTTATGTACACGAAAGCGTAAGCTTAGTGTT
Organism: Papaver armeniacum; assembly: GCA_023531295.1. Taxonomy (NCBI): domain Eukaryota; kingdom Viridiplantae; phylum Streptophyta; class Magnoliopsida; order Ranunculales; family Papaveraceae; genus Papaver; species Papaver armeniacum. Next base: position 46,646 of record JAJJWW010019206.1, on the reverse strand, counting down.
CAAAAGAAAGCCTTCCTAGCTAGTCATGTGAGTTCCATTATTCAGAATACCACTACTCCTAAGTATAAAGACCCACGGTCCCCTACTATTTCTTGCACAATAGGTAAATACCGTGTTGAGAAAGCTTTGCTTGACTTAGGAGCCACCGTGAACTTACTCCCATACCATGTGTACCTTAAGCTAGGACTTGGTGAGATGAAACCTACCTGCATGACTCTTCGCTTAGTCGATAGTTCCGTTAAAATTCCTCGGGGTATGATCAAGGATGTTCTCAGAGGTCGACAAGTTTATTTATCCGGTGGATTTTGTTATCCTAGATACCCAACCTGTCCCCGACCCGAGAACCGTGATACCTAATTTTAGGTCGCCCGTTTTTAGCTACATCCAATGCGATCATTAACCGTCGAATCTGTATTATGAATTTGTCTTTTGGTAATATGACTATTGAGCTGAACGTCTTTCATATTAGTAAGCTACCCTCTGAACTAGATGACTCGAGCATAGAAGAGGTGAACATGATAGGAACATTAGTCGAAGAGTCATTACCAAACACTTTGTTAGAAGATCCATTAGAGAAATGCCTAGCTCACTTTGGGATTGATTTCGATGATGATGATGTGATTAATGAGGTGAATGATTTAGTGTTTTGGGTTAATTAGTGAGCTTTTATTTGGTTTAATCACATCATCATCATTTAGTCATGTGAGTTAATTAGTGTTTTATTTGGGTTCTTCTGTATCAAATTTAGTATTTTGATTATTTTTATTTTCTATGATTTTGAGTTGATTAATTGAATGGTTAATGGAGAAATTCTTAAACACAACAATGGGTAATAGTTGATTAATTTTAGGGTCTTGAGTTGTTGATTGGATGGTTAGTTTTTCTGATCTTTAGCCGATTGATGGTTTTTTTACACTTTTTCTGACTTCGATTTTGAGTTCGATGGAGAAACAGAAATGGTGATTTTAATTGAGTGGCAAACTGTGTAAATAACTTTACTAACTGAAATTAACTCTAACTAAAGTTTGACCATTTGACTAATGAGTCTACGACCCAAAGCCATCAACGGACAAATTTAGGACCCAAACACTAAATAGTACTGAAACCTACGACCCAAACACTAATTAACTCTTGATTTTGATGATGATGATGTGATTAATGAGGTGAATTCTTTGTTAGATTCAACCCCTTTGATAGACACTAGTAATGGCTGGAAACCTAAGTTCGAACCACTACCAGTTTATAAGTCTACCCTAGTTCCTTCGTTAGAAGAGCCTCCTAAGTTGGACCTAAAACCATTGCCAGATACCCTGAAGTATGTGTTTTTAGGCCCGTCTGAGACTTTACCTATGATTGTTGCTTCCGACTGGGATAGTGATCAGGAAAGTAGGATAGTGACCGTCCTTCAGAACAACAAGGAAGCTTTAGGGTGGACCTTAGCAGACATTAAGGGTATAAGTCCCACAGTTTGTATGCATCAGATCTATTTAGAGAGTGACACCAAACCTTCTAGGGAGATGCAACGTAGACTGAACCCAAATATGAAAGAAGTAGTTCGAACCGAGGTTCTTAAGTTGTTAGATGCAGGCATTATCTACCCCATTTCAGAAAAGCAAGTGGGTCGGCCCCGTTCGGTTGTTCCCAAGAAATCCTAGTATTACGTAGTCCGAATGATAACAATGAATTAATCCCAACCCGAGTGACCACGGGTTGGCGTGTTTGTATTGACTATAGGAAATTAAACAAGGTTACTAGGAAGGACCACTTTCCCCTTCCCTTCATTGACCAGATTCTAGAGAGATTAGCTGGACATAATCGTTCTTGCTTTTAGATAGCATCATATGGGGATTATGAGGGAATCATTTCCGGTGGAGATCAAACTTTAAAGAGAAGGGATCTCTTTGAAATTATTGTCATAATGACTTTTCCTCTCAAAATGAAGTTTCCTATTGTCTTGCAACTTTAATATGGCCAGAAAGCATCCAATTGAGGAGATCTTTGGATGGTAAGATCTGTAAAATAATGGTGTTATGTGATATTTTTTCATTATAGTGCCCACAACACTGACATTCATATTTTTATTTTTTTTTAAGCAGGGACCTGAGGGTATACATGGCATTATATAGTGCAGCCTTTGCTAATGCATGGTGGCCAAGACTCATCCATTATAGGCTCTACAAATTAGGGTCTGCACACATGGATTGGTTTGAGGGTATTTTAGTAAATCACAACAAAAATTTTCTTTATATGAATCAACACAACCCTAGAATTCCGGTAGATGTTTTTACACAGCGAGAGAGTAGAGGAGGCGGCATTGAGGGAAAGACAGAATCAGAAGGGGGATTATGATAAGGGAGATTATGAGGGAATCATTTCATGGTGGAGATGAAAGAGAAGGTATCTCTTTGAAATTATTGTCATAATGACTTTTCCTCTCAAAATACAACAGTGACATTCATATTTTGGTGACTTGAGGGTATAAACTGCTCCTAATTTACCAACTCTCTAGGTGGTGAAATAGATCCATTGCCGTGAATCCAAGTTTTTAGAACATTGTATCATGCCTTCTCAAAGATTTTTCTACAAATTAGCTTTTGAATTTGGTTCATGGGTTGAAAATGTTTTAAGTTGTTTGTTTGTTGAAGTATCAAATCACATCTAGTTCAGCAATATGATTCACATCTAGTTTGAAAAAATCTCAGGGCGTATTCATATCTGATTCGGGTAGTGCTGTGCTTTTGTAACTTTCGCATCTCTGAGTATAGAAGATCAATTACGAGCTTACATTGTTAGATAATATTTTAGATTTACTTCATTTATTGGGATTTTGATTTGGTGGAGGAAAAAATAAAAGATTTTTGTTAGAGGAGAGCAAAAACGGATCCGAGGAGTGCAAAAATCGTAATTGATTCACTAATATGGACAGAATTAATAAATTTGTATGAGTTGGACAAATTTAACCTTGTCTTGGCCGTTTTACCGGTTAGGATCATTAGTGCGACAAATGTTGTTCATGCTATTCTAATCACAGAAATACTTCCTCAATCTTTTGTTTCTTCATCCAAATCTAATAAACATTGTAGAAACAAAATCTAAAGGTGATTTTGTTAGATCAATCTAAGATCTGTTTGTCCGTTGTATCAAACAATTTTCATCCCCTTTTTTCTGTTGATTTTTCATTCACACCACCAAAACTATTCAATGTTCCTTCGTAAACACAAACTAACTTAGATCAAAGAAGGGCAAATAAAATAATCAGAAAATATTGGGTGTGGTGAATCAAATCAAACGTGCCAAAGAAGAGGCGACATCGAAGCACACTGCATCAGGTGGCCAACATCGGGTGGAAGAGTATTGGGAACCATCCTTACCGAGACTGTGCCAACATCTCGGGCAGACATCATTTGTCACCCGATGAGAACATCCAAAAGATGTATTGTGACTCACACCGTAACTTGGATGTATCATCATATTAGTCAATAAATAGATAGCCTTGTAAAGAGTTGTAATCAGTGAGAGCGAAAAACACTACAAGTATTGTGAAGAGAGTAGGTCATTTGATAGTAAGATCCACCATTTGTAAACCTGTGTTGAGTAATAAGATCATCCTTAATCATGACGAACTACTTACTTCTTGTGTTCATGTTCGTCTCTTGCTTGTTTACTTTCAATATGTGTGTTTGTGATCCATTGGATGTAGTAGTAGACTTTTCCACATCTACACCAACTAAAGTTGAAGCTAAAAGATGGAGTGTTGGAGGTAACAGACGATGGACCCAAAATGTTAATTATACAATCTGGAGTCATGGTATCAAATTTTACAAGGGTGATTGGCTTGGTAAATTTTCTTACCTTGCATCTTTTAGATCCATGGATTCTTTTTCCACTGCAATGTCATTTCTTCGCTGGATCTAAAATTTTATTCAACAAGTTTCTGCTTTTTTTGGATTGATTGATTTTACGTTTTAATTAAACCTGGTTATACAAAATTAAAACCGAGTCCATCTTGCACATATCTAGATCTATGATTTAGAGGCTATCAATTATCAACAAGTTTCTGCATTTTTTTTGATTTATTGATTGATTTTAAGTTTTAACCTGAGGAAGTGGTGTCAATCTAGATCTGTGCAAGATGGTGTCGGTTTTAATTTTGTATAACCAGGCTTAACTCGTCCGGCTCGTGCATATAGATCTATGATTTAGAGGCTATCAAGTCTCCATTGTAAAACTTGAGCAAGCAAATATTAATAATTTCCCCTCTGTTTCAGTTTTTGTTTATGATCGGAGTCAATACAATGTCCTACAAGTGAATAAGATTGACTACGATACATGTAATGAGTCCAATCCAATTCACAGTTGGAGCACTGGATCAGGTCGAAATGTCGTACAACTCAATGCAAGCAAGGATTATTTCTTCATCAGCGGTCACGGCTTTTGCTACAGTGGGATGAAAGTTGGTATTCATGTTTTAGACCCACCTTCGACTAAGAGTGCTGGGACGTCAACCGATTCTCCCAGCCAGCTAATCTTCCGATCTGCATTATCCTTTGTGGCAGTATGGACCTTCTTTTTCTGGAGTTGAAATTTTTTACTGTTTCTCTCGTCTCTTCTTCAAGATTCATATCTGTTAAGTTTTCTTAAACAGATGATAATTGTTCTTCAACTTATGTTGCTGCATATTTTAATTGTGTTTGACTTCCAATATGATTCCAATAACAAGATCAATGGCCTATTCGGTATATGTTGCTGCATCTTTTACTTGTCTCAGTTATTAGGTCTATGTGTTTCATAAGATGCAGCAGTCTCCTAATCTTTTGATGCGGCAATTGGCTTGTCCCAACTTGTCAAAGCATAATTTTGCTGAATGCATCTGCCGGTCAGTGCACGAAATGCAATATCCTGGTGTCCACGGGACCGACAGTACCTACTGATATTTAAGATACTGCGAATTATTGTTTGCTAATTTTATTTTCCTATCTTCTAGTCCCAGTTGGTGAAAAGCTTAGGCTCCCATATTTTATTTTATTCCACAACTGAAATCAGAAGCCTAAACAAAAGTACGAGAGAAAGAGAAGGCATGCCCTTGACCAACTTATGAGAGCAAATGTGAATCCAAATCCAGTCCAATCCAAGTTGTCACGGACCATTTTGACCTACAATAGCTTTCTTGCGGGACTCATTCTCCCACCAAATGGTCTATATCAGGAGTGTCAGGACCGTGGCATATATATCATGGATATGAGTCACAGTGACCTTGATTTTCTTTGACCGAATTTGCTACTATTTAATACGGCTAGACAAAAACATATTACTCTTCTTCTTTTGCATCCCCAGATCTCGTCATCCTTCTTCCCTCAAGAACGCCGTCATAAACCCTGAACATACCAGTAGTTGGTGGTTTCATATGGGATTGTGGTGGAAGAAGAACAGACAAACGTACACCTTCTTTGAATTGATAGCAGCATAATGATATCTCGTTTCAAGTAAGAATCCATGTTACTCGAAGATGAATAACGCCTTGTTCATCTTTTCCAAATTACTCCAAGGTTTCATGTGATAAGATAAATGATTGAGATAACAACAGCAATCAACCTGAAAGTGTGAAAAGTATGTCTTGTCCGAAGGTGATTACAAATTCATTAGGTGAGTTCAAACTGAAAGTGGTTCAAACTGAAAGTGTCGATTGTTTCAGGATGATCTCTTTCTCAATCAAAGATTTATTGTTAGAACTCCGCTATGTGTTTAGATAATAATTGAAAGAATGGTTACAGCTCCAGGGTAATCCGAATTTCAATCTTATTAACATTTCAATCAAACTGCCTCAATTGAATTTGTGTCGGTTTCATGCATAAAATGTTGGTGCTTTTTTACAAGGATTCTTGCGTTTCCATCTTGGCATCAGAATTCACTACGGAAAAACAGTAATCTACAACTGTAACTTCACAACTCGTATATTTAAGGTTGTGAAAGGTAGTATGTTTGACAACTCTTGTCAAACAAAAGTTGTCAAAGTATAAAAACGTCCAACTCTTAGGACCAAAGAGGAACAAAGAGTCGTGACGAGAATCAAAATCACAACGTTTTTGTGAAAAGAGTAGTGACCACCTTTAGACTTTAACAACTCATCTCGTTAAGGTAGTGAATAACTATACGACAACACTTATAAGGGTTGTTGAAGATAAAAAAAAATATCATTTGGAATAATGGTGTTTGAGAGATTCGAACACAAGCCAACTAGGTGTTAGCACAAGCCCCGAACCATCCTTCCTTCCTCTCAATATTGTTAGTTTTGTCCTATTTTTTTTATTATTACTATCACAACCCTTATAAGAGTTGTAAAAAAAAAAACTTGAAAAAAAAATGAGGAGTGAGGTATTCAACCATCCTTTCAAATTTAAATATATGATTATATTTTACATCTACTTTTATATATAAGAAAATTTCAAACTGAGCCTTAAAAAAAACCAACAAATGCGCCACTTTGCCTGAAACATACAAGGCATTGTTAAATATAGACACTGTTAAACAACATAACATAGCAAACCAAAGTATAGAATGTAATATATAGAGTGATTTAAATCTACATTCTAGAGTGACAATATAACAAAACAAACCAAACTTAGAAGAATATTAACCTTTACTTTATTTATTTTCAATAAGGATAGTTTGGTCATTTTCACATTCTCCATAATATTTATTGCACTTATTTTCAATAAGGGTAATATGGTCATTTTCATGATCAATATTTAATTTACTAATTTTCGATAAGGGTAGTCTGGTCATTTTTCACGGTCTCCATAATATTTATTGCACTTTTTTCCAAAAGGGCAATATGGTCATTTTCACAATCTATAAGAATTACTTTACTTATTTCTGATAAGGGTAGTATGATCATTTTCACAGTCTCCATAATAATTATTGCACTTTTTTCCAATAAGGGTAATATGGTCAATTTCACAGTCTGTAAGAATTACTTTACTTATTTCTGATAAGGGTAGTATGGTCATTTTCACAGTCTCCATAATATTTATTGCACTTTTTTCCAATAAGGATAATATGGTCAATTTCACAGTCTGTAACTTTACTATACTTATTTCCGATAAGGGTAGTATGGTCATTTTCACAGTCTCCATAATATTTATTGCACTTTTTCCAATAAAGGTAATATGGTCATTTTCACAATCGGTAACATTTACTTTACTTATTTTCGATAAGGGTAGTATGGTCATTTTCATTGTCTCCATAATATTTATTCCACTTTTTTCCAATAAGGGTAATATGGTCATTTTCACAGTCTGTAAGAATTACTTTACTTATTTCCGATAAAGGTAGTTTGGTCATTTTCACAATTTCCACAATATTTATTGCACTTTTTTCCAATAAGGGTAATATGGTCAATTTCACAGTCTGTAAGAATTAATTTATTTATTTCCGGTAAGGGTAGTATGGTCATTATCACAGTCTCCATAATATTTATTGCACTTTTTTCAAATAAGGGTAATATGGTCATTTTCACAATCGGTAAGAATTACTTTACTTATTTCCGATAAGGGTAGTATGGCCATTTTCACTGTCTCCATAATATTTATTGTACTTTTCCAATAAGGGTAATATGGTCATTTTCACAGTCTGTAACATTTACTTAATTTACTTACTTCCCGATAAGGTAGTATGGTCATTTTCACGTCTTCATAATATTTATTGCACTTTTCCAATAAAAAGGAAATATGGTCATTTTCACAAATCTGTAACATTTACTTTACTTATTTCCGATAAGGGTAGTATGGTCAATTTCAATGTCTCCATAATATTCATTCCACTTTTTCCAATAAGGGTAATATGGTCATTTTCACGATCTGTAAGAATTACTTTACTTATTTCGATATATTTCGTCTACATCCGAACGAGAAACTCGAGGTTTAATTCTAGTACTTTTTGAACCCGTGATGTTCAATTCTGATATATTTAGTTTTCAGTTCATCCGAAAGAGAAACTCGGAGTCTAACTAGATCTAGTAATCTTTGAACTGTGATGTTTAATTCTGATATATTTCGCCTCCAATTCATCCGAAAGAGAAACTCAGGTCTAACTCTAGTAAATGGATGGATTAATCATTCTTACCAAGTTTAAGGTTTCAGAGAATATTCCAAAGGAATCTTGCCTGTAAATGGATGGATCCATCGTTCTTACCAAGTTTCAGACTTATAGTAGTCCACTCCCGGCCAGGTTTCGATCTTGGAGCCAAGGTATGCGTACATTATGCCAGAATAGGGTTTATTTAAGGTTTCGGGGATATTATGAAGGAATCTTACCTGTAAATGGATGGATCCATCGTTCTTACCAAGTTTCAGACTTATAGTAGTCCACTCCCTAGTTAGTAATTCGGCAGTAATTCGGCGAATTATTCGCGTATAATTCGCGTACGCATCCGAATCAACCGAATACGATTCATACGGACGAATATATGGAATACCGTCCCTGGTACGCGAACTATATGGGGATCCCGTATCATGCGCGAATTATTCGTGCCGTTTGAATTATTCGTGCCGTTTGGAAATTCGGCGTATCAATTCGTATTAATTTAAGAAGCCCAACTGCCCATTTAGTCAAGCCCAACTCCCTTATGATAAATTTTCACCAAAAACATGAGAAGGGAGTCGAACTCATGACGTCCAACTCCCTCACACCATCTCTGTACCACTGGACCAACTGCTCGTCGTTGAATATAGTTGGATGATATTAGTATATATTCACTCCAAGCACAAACCATGCTGTCCCACCCTAAAATCCTAAAATTTTATTATTTAGCTATGACGAATTTTGGATACCGAACTCACGTTCCTAAAACGAATTATACACGTACGTATCCGTTCCGAACTACTCCCCGAACAACGCACCGTTGACCGACTTTTTGACCGAATCCGGTCTTTCCGAATTCGTATAATTCCCGTACGTATGCCGTTCCGAACTGCTCTCCGTATCCCGAATTGCTAACTAGGGTCCACTCCCGGCCAGGTTTCGATCTTGGAGCCAAGGTATGCGTACATTATGCCAAAATATGGTTTGTTTAAGGTTTCGGGGATATTATGAAGGAATCTTACCTGTAAATGGATGGATGCATCGTTTTTACCAAGTTTCAGACTTATAGTAGTCCACTCCCGGCCAGGTTTCGATCTTGGAGCCAAGGTATGCGTACATTATGCCATAATATGGTTTGTTTAAGGTTTCGGGGATATTATGAAGCAATCTTACCTGTAAATGGATGGATTCATCGTTTTTACCAAGTTTCAGACTTATAGTAGTCCACTCCCGGACAGGTTTCGATCTCGGACCCAAGGTATGCGTACATTATGCCAGAATAGGGTTTTGTTTAAGGTTTCGGGGATATTATGAAGGAATCTTACCTGTAAATGGATGAATCCATCGTTCTTACCAAGTTTCAGGTTTCAGGGAATATTCCAAAGGAATCTTACCTGTAAATGGATGGATTCATCGTTTTTACCAAGTTTCAGACTTATAGTAGTCCACTCCCGGACAAGTTTCAATCTCGGACCCAAGGTATGCGTACATTATGCCAGAATAGGGTTTGTTTAAGGTTTCGGGGATATTATGAAGTAATCTTACCTATAAATGGATGGATCCATCGTTCTTACCAAGTTTCAGACTTATAGTAGTCCACTCCCGGCCAGGTTTCGATCTTGGAGCCAAGGTATGCGTACATTATGCCATAATATGGTTTGTTTAAGGTTTCTGGATATTATGAAGCAATCTTACTGTAAATGGATGGATTCATCGTTTTTACCAAGTTTCGGACTTATAGTAGTCCACTCCGGACGAGTTTCGATCTCGGACCCAAGGTATGCGTACATTATGCCGAAATAGGGTTTTGTTTAAGGTTTCTGGATATTATGAAGGAATCTTACTGTAAATGGATGGATCCATCGTTCTTACCAAGTTTCGGACTTATAGTAGTCCACTCCAGGCCGGGTTTCGATCTTGGAGCCAAGGTATGCGTACATTATGCCGAATATGGTTTGTCTAAGGTTTCTGGGGATATTATGAAGGAATCTTACCTCTAAATGGATGGATCCATCGTTTTACCAAGTTTCAGACTTATAGTAGTCCACTCCCGGCCAGGTTTCGATCTTGGAGCCAAGGTATGCGTACATTATGCCAAAATATGGTTTGTTTAAGGTTTCGGGGATATTATGAAGGAATCTTACCTGTAAATGGATTGATGCATCGTTTTTACCAAGTTTCAGACTTATAGTAGTCCACTCCCGGCCAGGTTTCGATCTTGGAGCCAAGGTATGCGTACATTATGCCAGAATATGGTTTGTTTAAGGTTTCAGGGAATATTCCAAAGGAATCTTACCTGTAAATGGATGGATTCATCGTTTTTACCAAATTTCAGACTTATAGTAGTCCACTCCCGGACAGGTTTCGATCTCGGACCCAAGGTATGCGTACATTATGCCAGAATAGGTTTTTTTTAAAGGTTTCGGGGATATTGTGAAAGAATCTTACCTGTAAATGGATGGATCCATCGTTCTTACCAAATTTCAGACTTATAGTAGTCCACTCCCGGCCAGGTTTCGATCTTGGAGCCAAGGTATGCGTACATTATGCCAGAATAGGGTTTGTTTAAGGTTTCAGAGAATATTCCATGGAATCTTACCTATGAATGGTTAGATTCATCTTTCTAACGAAGTTTCCAGGCTTATAATAGTCAACTCCTACCGGGTTTCGAGCTCGAGCCACTTTCTTTCTCGAAGTCGCTAGAAAAAGGTTTGTTTAAGGTTTCAAAGAATATTCCATGAAATCTTACCTATGAATGGTTAGATTCATCGTTCTAACGAAGTTTTCGAGTTATAGTAGTCAACTCCAGGGCCGTGATTTCAAGCTCGAGCCACTTTCTTTCCGAAGTTGCACGAAAATGGTTTGTATGTCGTTATACCACATTTGAAGTTCGAACCGACACTAAGCTTCATATTTATCGATTTTAATGATGTGTCATGCTAAGTTTGAAGTCTCTAACCCTCCCTGAGCTTCTGGTTCATAGTTTGTCCGTCGTTATACCATATTTGAAGTTCGAATCAATACTTAAGTTTCATATATATATCGATTTCGGTGATGTATCCTTCTAAGTTTGAAGACATAACCCTCCCGAGCTTCTTGGTTCATAGTTTTTATGCCATTATACCACATTTGAAGTTCGAATCGACATTGAGATTCATATTTATCGATTTCGTTGATGTATCATGCTAAGTTTGGAGTCTGAAACCTCCCGGAGCTTCTTGGTTCATAGTTTTTATGCTTTTTGAATCTACGAGTGTGAACTAAAGCTACTTCATGACCTGTATGAATAGTCGAAATTACTTCGTGACCTATGTGACTAGTCGAAATTCAAACCGGAAGCACAAAGAGAAAGCACAAAGAAACACACCAATTATCGAATTCACTTCTTATGAACCACATTCATTCTTATATATTTTTAAGATTTTTTTTTATATCGAATGTCGATAACAATGTCCTAAATTTATCAATATTTTTTTTCGATTTTTTTTCATATCGAAAGTTGATAATTAAACCGAATACACGAGTTTGAACTAGCACAAAAAGAAACACACAAGTTTATGAATCCGTATGAGCATCTTAAAGTGAATCTACACCGTCCCATAATTTATGCAATCCGTATGACCTCCTTATCTACGGTCCAGAGTATTTTGAACTTATCTACACAAAATGAGAGAGAGAGAAAACCTCTACTCATTCTCCCCCGCCTCTCATCTCCGTCTCTCTGCAAACCCTAATTTCTCCCCTTTCCCCACTCTAAACCTTCATCTTCTAACGCTTAATCAGCCTCAGAAACTCTAATTTCATAATCAATCTCCAGTTTCTTACTCAATTCCCTATAAATTCTTACCCCAAAACCGTGTTCAAACTCTCATCGATCCCGAATCTCAATTTTATGAACTAAAATACACTTCTAGCTAGGAAAAAGGAAGAAAAACCTAGTGGTGCGGTGAATCGACACTAAATCTCTATCATTAACGTCTTCTTCTTCTTTCGCTTTCTTCACTTAAATGAAATCTAGGATGTGTTTGTTCGGTTTAGAGAGATCTATGAGGCAGTCAAGAAAACCGGAATTTTCTTGCTTTTCGATTCATATTACACAAAACCCCTTATTTCTTCTCAGAACAATCAACAAAGCAGAACTTCTCACCATCAAATCCATAACTAATTAAGAACACTAGTACCTATTATCTCACATCTCTAACCGTAGAAAAATTCATCCCTAACCCAAGTTTCCTATGCTTCAATTGCTTCAATTTTCATAAACCAATTGAACATGTGAATACCCAATTTTCATTTCGCACAACAAGAAGACTCCTCTTGTTACAACCGGTTTCAGCTTGCCGTCGACCAAGCTTATCATCACTGCTATGGGTTCGATAGTCAATATCAAGGCTCAAGAGCTTCATTTGAGACCAACAAGGATAAGGAGAAATGGGCGAGATTGGGGTTGATTTGGGTGAATTTGGGTTGTTGTTGTTGTGGCCGATGGTTATGTGTTATATTCAAGTTTTGCAGGAAATGGAGTGTGTAGAAGTTGCTTCCTTGATCATGACAACACCACTCAGATCATGGCACACAAACTGTTTGAATAATTTCAATGAACTCCCCGTGCAATTTCAAACTCATTTGTTGTTAGATGAATCTAATACGTGGGTTCTTTGCTACAATTGGTTAGATTGGGATGGGTTTCGAATTGGTGAAAATTCGGTGGAGTTGCAAGGCTAAAACTCAGTTGAGAAGGGAGAAAGATAAACTCCAACAAAAGCAGGGAAAGTTCGGTGGAGTTTCAAGGCTGAAATCTGAAATTGCTTGTAATCGGGTGAGTAGGCGTCTTTATGGACTCTTATAGGTATGCTAGAGACCGATTTAGTCCATGATGTCTAAATGAAAATTGTAGAGGAGATTGTTATCTTTCTATGGAGCTATTTGTTGTTTAATTTGAATCAAAGATGAATGTTTTATGCACCCCGAAACTTTGACCCTCGTGCTGTTTTCAAGGATGTTATAAGTTGAGGATCAAGTAAGTTATAATCAAACTGGGTTGAGTAAGGTGTTTGGATTTGCCTTAGTTCTTATGTAGGGATTAAAATATATTGAACTATCAAACTTTAGAGATTTTTTTTGCTTGTTTTAGAGTTGAATTGATTAAGTTTTGATAGTTTTAGAGTTATTATGAAATCTGAAATTGCTTGTAAATGCGGTTAGTAGGCGTCTTTATGGACCTTTATAGGTATGCTAGAGACCGATTCAGTCATGATGTCTTAACGAAAATTATAGAGGAGATTGTTATCTTTCTATAGAGCTATTGGTTGTTTAATTTGAATCAAAGATGAATGTTTTATGCACCCCGAAACTTTGACCCTCGTCTTTGTTTTCGCATATGAATCTACATCCGAAATTCATTTAGAATTCAGTGAAAAATCATATGGCAAGGAAGGCAACACAGCTGCAGAGCTGAGCTTGGTTGATTTGGTTTATGTAGAAGGGGGTGATGAAAGTGTTGGTAAATTTTCTAATTGTTCAAGCGATGGTGAAAATGCCGCTCAATCTCTTTTGAAGATTCAGATACTTGTAGTAGTGATTCAAATATTTCTCTTGGTACCGTTATGGACAAGTTGGCGATGAAATATCGACTAAAAATGGGAAATGAAGACTCGATATGCTTTCTTCTTTTGAAGAGGACCCTGAGGTTTGTATGAAAGTCATTTGTGCTCTCTATCGACAAGAAAGCTTCAAGAAAAAGCCGCAAATGGGTTGATCCATAACTTGGATGCATCCAGGTATACTTAAGAATGCCCCCGCACTTTTCCTTCATTTCGTTATAATTGAAAATTTATTTGGTTTTATCTTATACTTTATAATTCTATTATTCTTGTTCTTTGTGTCATAGATTGTTCCATATGAATGCTTCTTTCGCACACAGACATGGTGCCGTACCTATCAATGTATTATTTATTTACCTAGTGACATAAAGAAAAACAAGAAGTAGCTGAGTGTGTGCTTATCTTTACGCTCCCCTTGCTGTGTTTTCCCTATAATCGCACAATATTTTTATGAAAAAAAATAATTCTTAATTTTATTTTCAGTTCTAGATTACGTTACTATCTTCTCATGGTTTTTCATTTTCAGCTTATGTTTCATATTGATGTTATTCTATCTTGACAGATTAAGGATTTGGCGAGTTTCTCATGGAAGGGGACCGCAAAGGTGATCTAAAGAAGTCTGCAAAGGAGTTGGAGGAGGAATTCACCTATGTCGCTCTGAAGACCGCAAGAGGCTAGCAAATAGCTACTCGGGCAGCTTATTCGAAGTATCTACAAGGACAAACAAGAGTCCTAATGTGTCCGGAAGTTCGCATTTTATGTTGCGAGTAAGAAAGGCCGCCAAGACTAAGGCAGTCCCATTCCCAAAGAAAAGGGTAGTAATACAATCTAAGAGACATCACAAGAACAACAATGCTAGCACTAGAAGACAAACATTATTTGAATTGGGACTGACAGAGATGGAGGTAGTAGCATTAAGTTATTGAATAAGATGTGTTTGAACTAGATGTATGCTTATGGTTGCAGTGTATGAAAATGAGATGCGTATGTTGGCGCACTCGTGATACTGTAATACAGAGTTGAGCTGGTAGAAGCAAATTTATGTATTGTGTTTCTGGTAAATAGATGGTTATTTAAGTATTACAGATTTAATTTTGTATCTGAATTCTCAAAATTTATTTTTTTTTAAAATCCAATATGTACCACAACTCAGAATTAGAATTGTCAACGAGATGTCATACAACTCTTCCCATTGTTGTCAACGAGATGTCATACAACTCTAACCATAGTTGTCGACGAATGTCCTACAACCCAAACAACGGTAGTGTATGAGTTATTTTCACAACCCAGGTATGAGTTGTGTTAGGCATTAAGATCAAGTTTCGAAATACTTTGACAACTGAAACAAACATTGTACAAGACTAAACCACAACTATCTTTACGACTCATCTGAAGAGTTGTATAGATTGGAGGACTTTCTACAACCCCCCCCCCTTATGCAACCTATGGAGAAACGTTGTCGTATGTGTACGACAACCCGATTTTTGGGGTTGTAGATTAATGTTTTTCCCGTAGTGATTGTCATGTACAAAATACTCTTGCAACTAATAAATGCCTCGTATCTCGACAATCTTGAATTTATCTTCATCAAGTGGTATGACCCAGCATTGTGCAACCCAGATGTTAAGTTAGTTTGAGCTATCATTTTCCTGATGGTCGATCCGGTTTGCCCCTGTAGGCATGCCCAAATTTCGAATCCAGAAATATATCAGCTGACCTTTATAATGTATTGCGAACTAACTTCCATGGTTAAACCAAAATGTGATACTAATGTTATATCTATTGGAAGGGACGCTGGTGTATATCGGTTTCTAACTTCTAACTATATATCTGACTGGTCTAATGACACATGATGACAAGTGCAATGCCATGGAAATTGAGTAGAAGAATTGGATTTTGCACTTCACTAGTTGTGTTTCCTTAATTATCTTCTCTTCCCGCAATCGACTTCACAAAATACATTCTTTGTTTCAACACATTTACTGTAGGTTGCCTTATGTTATGATGGCGGAATGATAATTCCTTTACCCTTTATATACCCGAATATCAAACTGTGTAGGTCTTATACTGTTAAAGGCTGCTAACATTGGCAAAGAATTCTACATCAGTAAAATTTCATGCGTGACTTCCTATTCTCAATATAAATTCTTCTATATTATTAGATCGATCAAGAAAAAGATAGAATTTGTATAATTTGTCTAAAAACAATTACAAAGTCAACTATGATAAATGAGAACTAACCTCTCGCTTATGTTCGTTGTAAATTTGTAATCACTTTTGTTGCAAGTTTTCACTTCATCTACTTATGTTTCCTTTGATCGCCTAAATCCACTTTTTTCAACTACCGCACGATCTTTTCTTCGTATATGTTGTAGGAGCAGAATCTCGCAACAGTTATGTCTTAGCGAAGTTTTAACTAAAAGATGTTTGCGAAGGCCATCGCAGAGTGTTAGAGAAGTGATGTAGCGAGTGACTTCAGCCTAATCATAAGGAAAGTGTGAAGATTTTGCGAGATTGAAGTTAACTTGCGAAGAAAGCCTTTGTAAGCTTGCGAGAATGAAGCAGACCAGATCCGAAAATAAAGATTGGCTTAGCTGTCATCCACTATGTAATATCCTATATAAAGGACCAAGCAGATCTGGAGAGAGCGAACAAATAGGAGAGAGAAAGTTTAGAGCTATTTTGATTTCTTTGTACTCTTATTATTTTTGTAAGATTTTCCAGAGAAATAAATAAAACTTTGATAATTGATCATAAAATTGGATTAGATCATTGTGTAATCTTGAAGGGGTGTAGTTGTAGGAAATCTTGCAACTACATATTGGCGCTAGAAACAGGGAGCACCAGTTTGAAGATTATGTGAAAACAAGACTGAATGAGGATATTATGATTTGATAAAATTTGAAGCAGTTGGTGAAGAATCTGTGAGGTGAATAACAGGTTATTGAAATCAAAAAGAGATGATGAAGCAAATCAGTAAACCGATTAAGGAAAAGATAATCAAAGTCAAAGAAGACGGTAGGAGATTAAAATGTAGCTTAATAACGAAGAAAATGATTAATGAGTTTCATGAAAATCTCAAAGGAAGAATACATAAACGAGATTTTGAAGGAAAGAAAATCATGACAGTAGAAAAGGCATTTTTTTCATCATTCTCGAGAGCAGCTTCATCGTAGCTTTCGAAGTCAAAGTCACTGTCAGGTTCGCGAGGAACTTCATCAACATCTACGGCAAGAGGCATAACTTTTGTAGGAGGAAGTTCTTTATCCAGTAAGATGCTATTTACAAGAACTTCAGCTTTGAGATGAACTTGGCGAAGAAGTGCTTTCTGGTGATTCCTACTTTCGATATCTTTGAAATGCTGAAGGTAGTCAAATCTTCTTTTTGCACAATCGTGAGAATGAGCAAGAGTAGTAGCAAGCATCGCATTCTCCTTACGAATCTTGGATAATTTTGATTCCAAAGAAGAAATAGAAGAATGAAGACTTCTCTCATACCCTGCGAACAGAAAAAACATAAAAGACTAATATAGTGAAATTCTCGTAAGAAGAATATTGCGAAAATAATTAAGCATGAAAAGGTGGATGAGGCAGTCAGATTCTAATGACTACCTTCCTTTTTCGAAATAAGATATTTAGTTAAAGCCAAACTATTATTCTCCAAGTGGTTCATTGCATCATCAAAATTATCCCCGATCAAACCTTTCAAGCGAGAACGAAAATTCTTCTCATTAGAGATAAGTAAAGCATTTTCCTTCGCTAAGGAAGCATAGGAGTCTTCTAATTGAGTAAGCTGCTCTTTAAGTTGGTTTTCCTTTACGCCAAAGCTATTCTACCTAGGATGAGTTTATTCTTCTCAGCAATAGACGATTCAGTTACTTCCTTAAGCTCACTGCTTAATGAGCGAAAAGATCACTCTTGTTCATCACATATTTTTTTACGTATGTTAAATTGTTGCGAAGATATCGCTACTTTGTTTAGGAGGATTCGTTCAAATAAATATAAACATTCAGGAGAGAAAAAAAACAGTCAGCCATTATTCATTTCTTATTCTTATCTTCTTCTCTCACTCTCTTTCCTCTCTGATTCTAGATCTAGACAAACTGAAAAAATTAAAAAAAAAAAAAAAAACTGAAAAAAAACCTGCAAGTTCAGAGATTTTGCAAAAATCTAACCACAAAACGAAGCAATGGATCATTTGATTTCGCCAAGAACAAACGAAGCAACAGATCATTTGATTTCGCAAGAAAAGCTTCAAAATCTAACAACAACATCATTTTCAGAAGAACAAACGAAGGTAATCAAAGATTCTGTGTTTGAACTAAGTTTGAATTTCACTTGATTTTAATTTTTAGGGTTTAATACATGATTTATCTTCAAAAAAAGAGTTTGATTCATTTGATTTAAGTTTTGAAAATTTTCGTTACTGATATCTGCTAGATTCGACTAATTTTCTTTGATTCGTTGGTGTTATTGATATTAATTTCATTCAATTTGATGTTGCATGTGATGAAAAGAAAAATCGAATCGCTTCCCTCTCGTTGGTGTTTAAGAATGGAATGTCACGTGGAAAATAAATCGAGAAAGTTAAGAAACTCCGCCGGTGAATTACAATTGTAGTTTATTTTGAATCTCTCGCAATTATTGTATAGGAAAAAGGTATTTTACTATAGATTTGGAAGAAACTGTAGTAGTTGTTTATATATTTGAAGCAACTGGTAGTAGTTGCCTTCAAATTCCTAGTCAGTTGTGCATCTATGCCTTATAAGTTGAAAACTAGTACTTGTTATATGCCTTTGGATGCCTTATGAATGCGATGGAACATGTTAAATGGTTCTGAAGACATCCTGTACTACTGGAATTATTCTAGTTGTTCCCATTATGTTCTGAAATAAAATGTGCTTTTGGAAGCAACTGGTACTAGTTGCCTTTATGATTTGGAGGCAACTTATGCTAGTTGTTCCAAGTTTTTGTGATTATACTTCTTTTATGCTTTTATATTTTGCTAGTTAGCTGAATTCATTTCTAGAGGCAAGTTAAGGTAGCTTATCTCAATAAGACAACTTAAGATAGTGGAGTCAGATTTTGGTAGTTCCTCCTATATATGGAGGCAACTTGAGTTAGTTAGATCTATTGATATGTCATGCTAACTATTTCTATTCTCTAAACAATACTAGTATGAAGAGAAAATCACCAAGATTGAAGGCAATGGCAACCAACTCTGCAGATAATGCTCCCAGCAAGAAAGCAACAAAAACCGGTGACAAAGTTCCACTAGGAAAAGGTACGAAAGAAAACATATAAATCTTTAATATGCTATAGAGATATGCTCTTATATATTGAGACAAGTAAGTAACTCGTATAATAGATGTTAATTGGATAGCTTTTATGTTTTGCAGGTAAAAAGAAGGGGATAAAAACAACTTATAAAAACAACAACTTCTACTGTTTTTTGTTTCATTGTTCAATCGTCAAATAATCGATGAATTGTAATGGTTCTAACGGAGTGTATGCTGATTTAGTGTATTAATTTAGTGTGTTGAATTAGTAGTTATTGATTCAGCTTATTGAAGCATAAATGAATGTTCTGCCTCTTGTGTGTCTCGTTTGAGGGTTTATGTGGTCTTAGAGAGTTGTAGATGCGCATCTATCCTGTTATGATTTTATTCTAAGTTTTAAACTAGTCCTTATTATATGCTTTTATGAATGCGATGGAACATGTTGAATGGTTCTGAAAAAAACTAAAAAAATTATAGGCTTTTGGGTGGTTTAATGTTCATTGTTTATTGTTCATTGAATTAGAACTGAATTAAGAAGTAGTTATTTAGAGACAACTATAGGAAGTAGTTATTCTGGAGTGTATCTCTGTAAACATTCTATAGGAAATGTTATTTTGACTACAAATTTGGAAAACAACCTTTACTAGTTGCTTTCATTTTTGGAGGCAACTTATGCTAGTTGTTCCTAATTTTGGAAACAACTGGTACTAGTTGCCTTCATATTTAAAGACAAAATATGTGCCAGTTGTTCCCAGTTTTGGAGATAACTTCTGCTACTCACTACTACTGTTACTGATTGATTCTCCAATTTTAGTACACTGATTCTTGTGTAACTAACGATTTGATGGATGAAAACAGCTGGTAGCATGAATATAGAACTGTTGTCACCTAGCATAAGTTTTTCCAAAATCTGGGATCGACTAGCATAAGTTGTTTCCATTACTTGCTTGAAATTTTTTTGTTAGGTTTCTAATGAATTTTTTTCCATCTATAATTTCTTAAAAAATACAGAGAACTGGCGTATTCCGGACTGGATCTATTGCACATTGATAAAAGGTCACCTAAAATCTCTTAATGCAACCGATGAATTTGGAAAGCTTCAGAAAGAAAGATATGATTGGGTGAAATCTAGATTCTAATATTAGTGACAAAGTAAAACTGATGTAAATTTGTGGAAAAGATCTATTTAAAAGGCAATACTCTTGTTAGTATTAGTTAGATTACTATTGAATGAATATTAAGATATAGCAGACCTATTTAAATATATTTAATATTGTTGAAATATGACTACAGATGCAGTCAGTATTATTGTATGATTGCAGGTTTGCATAGCTAAAAGAAAATGTATAAAAATATATACATGCCCTAGCGGAAAAAAATTCCAAGAGGCAACCTGATTCAAGTTGTCTTAATAGATGAAAGAAACGAGAAAAATTTATCTCCAGTATTGGAAGCAACTTGGTGAAGTTGTTCCCAAAATTTTTATACACCTACCGAATTTACCGAAATCGGCGGAAACGATTTTTACCCATAAACAACAGCTTCCTCCATCTGTCCGTTATAGATCTTAAGGGTTCCCTGCATCTTCTTCATCTCCCTCAACGTTTGTGGTTTCTCAGTGTACATTGATATCCAATATGGGGTCAGACTTTCCTAATGAATTTTCAAACCCAAAGACCTGTTGGTCGACTGGTACCTTCCCGATATCGGTACACAGCTTCCTCCATCTGTCCGTTATAGATCTTAAGGGTTCCCTGAACCTTCGTGCCAATGTGAAGAGCTTATTACCCTTGGGAGAGCAATGTTGTTATGCATATAGGTTTCAAGAAATGTTTCCACTAGGACGTCATAATTGCCGATGTATTCATCTAAACAAAGTGTAAAACCGATTTTCGCCTCACCTTCCGCACTTGCTGGAAAAACTTGCACATGACCACATCATAGTTTTTCCATTGTAGTAGAGACATGATATACATCTTGATATGCTCTTCTGCATCTCTGGTGCCGTCAAATCTGGATGGGAAGGTGGGTAGTGTACACTTCAGATGGAATGAAATCTGTTCAAGCTCCTTGGTGAACGGAGTTTTTTGGGTTTCGCTGATCACTTTTGCCAACTTGTCGTCCTCTCCATCCCCAACCAACTTCTTAACCATCTGTTCAAGCTACTTGAGCTTAGACTTAGTTGTCGCGTATGGTCTCCCATTTTTTACTTCTTCATCAGTCGAGGAGCTATCGTGAGGACCATAACCGCTTCTTGTACGGCTAGGGTCAGGTACACGTTCTCGTCCAGTAGGTGGAGTCCGAGTACGTCTGGATAGGGTATGGTTACTGGAGGCTACTCGGCTCGATGATCCTCGTGACCCAAATCTCTGGTTCCGAAGCTAATAGTTTTCGTGCTCTTGGGCTAAATTTCTTTTATGTAATTCCCTCATTAGATCCTCCTGCCTTCTCTCGACTCCGCAAGGATTTCCATCAATGTCGGATTGGTGCTCTCGTGACTGGAATGACCATTTACATAGTTCCCTACCATGTTAAGTGGTGGATCCGGTGGTGCCATATGAGGAGCTACGGGGGGTGCGGTTGCGATTGGGGGGATTTCTCTGATGGTATTGCCCATTTCTAAATGCACTTGTCTAAGCCTCTCGACTTCTTGTTTCAAGGCGAATCGATACTCCGCATGTTGCCTTGCTCGCCTACGGTCTTCCCGCATCATTTGCGCTTCTCCATCGTCCTATGTGTCTGATGCAGTCATTCTGTCTATCATGTCCCCTGGTCTCAATTGACTCGGGTTGATCCTCAGTCCTCTCGAGAAAAGATCATCGTCTCGCCCTAGATCGACTTCCTCGTTGACGGTTGCCATGCCTCCACTTGGTGCCTGGGACTCTTCCTGCTGGTGCTGTCGACTGTTTTGCCGTCGAGAATCCGTCACTCCTTCCTACGCGCTGGTCCCTGCTACCGTCCGATTCCTCAAGATCCTGCCCGTCCCGGAAGTACTTTTCATCGGCTCGGGGACTAATAAGACGATTTTTTGATATGTTGTTTTGCTACGTCGCTTTCGGTACTTTTCCCATACATTAATCATTATTTGTCCTAACATTCTTTCTGCCAGAAATCATTTATCATCCGTACGTTTGATTGGAAAATTTCTTTCTTGGCCAGGGTTTGTAATGATGACTTCCGTCAATCGTTTTGTCAGTGTCTCAACTACACAAATTTCCAAAACAAGGTTTCTCGACCTTTTGGCTTTCTAATGGTGCTGTAAGGCTCTTGTTATGGGATTTGGATGAGAATGTCATCGAAGTATTCACCATACCCTTTCTAGCCATAACATTGGAAAACCCTAACTCAATGATTTTGAGTTGGTTTTACCGCTGCTATTGTTGTGTTTAATTAACCCACGACGAGATATGACCAGTGAGATGAAGTTTCATTCTAGCTTCTACCGAGCATCAAAGATGATCTTTTTGGAGCTTCGAACCTTGCAAACAACTCGTCTTAGTCATTGGAAACACAATCGACCTTAACTCAAACCCGAGATCCTAACTATTTCAAGGTTCTTACGTAAAGAAAATATTTTCAAAAAAAAACAAATCACAAGTTTCTTTGACTCAAAATCATAAGATAAGAAGATTTTTGTTTAATAGGCGACAAAAGTTTTGTTTAACAAGAGCAAAACAGTTCAGATCCTTGACAGGATTTTTCGACTCAAAATGAGGACTCTGCAAGCTTAACAAAGATTAGATAAAAACAAATGTAGAAGATCCGAGTTTCGAAGAAAAAATTGCTTTAAAAGACTCAACTACCCACTCATAACCACAAGAGTCTTTCACTTAGCGTCAACTAACATAAAAAGATGCTTTAGGAGCTTTTGAATCTCTCTTTAATGGTTTTGATGCAAGGTATCAAATGATGTTACAGTCCCCTTATTTGGCGCAAGAATGTAGTTGCGGAAAATCCTACTTCTACATCCAAGAATCATAAACACACACACCGTGAAGTAAACAAGCAAGAGATGCACAAGAACACAAGATATACGTGGTTCTTAAGGTTACCTACGCCCACGGGGGTAAAGGGATGATCTTATTACTCAATTCAATGTTACAAAGTATGTCTCTCACCAACAGGCACTATATTCTCACTCTTGAAATCTTAGTGTTCTCTCCTCTCTCACTTATTACTTACCTTTAGATCTCTACATAGCTCTTTATTTATACCTACAAGTGATGATACATCCAAGTTATAGTGTGTATCACAAAGATATCTTCCTTGATGTCCTTCTCGGGTGGCTGGTGATGTCTCTTCCGAGATGTAGGGCCGGGCCTAATGATGTCTTCTCCCGACATCCTTTCATCCGATATCGATCACTTAATGAGTTATAAACGATGTCACCCTTGATACTCTTAGCCGAGTCTTACTTTGACCAGATTCTCCTTATCTTTTAAACTACTTAGTCAGTGCATTTATTGCTCTTGTACCCGATGGTCATCTCTTCTGTCACCTCCACCTTTACACGTATTGTCTTCACGGGTTCCCTTGGTGTCTCTTTTCTCGTGCCAAGGCCTGGTAAAATGATTTGTTGCTTCACACTTCACCTGTTGTCGATGCCTCACTACCTAGGATTGCTCCACCTAGATTTGTGGATTATTCACACCTACAAGATTATTGGTAACTTCAGCTAGAGAACTGTCTAAGTTGTTGCAACCAAAGTTTACTCTATTTAGGATGGCCTTATCAAGTTATCTTGCCTCCCAGTCGTGTCGTGTTTTGGATGCAACTGAATTTACAACTAAATTTGTTTGCATTGTTTTTGTTCAATTATTTATCTTCTTGGAATTTATTCATCTTCATGAAAATGCTTCGTGAACATAAACTTTTACTTCGTGCAGATGTGCATAAAAACATGGTATGTTATAGCTTGAATATACCTTACACATGATTCTTCCTAGAAATGCGATGTTGAGAGAAAGCAAGTGATATAATTGGATCAAATTTTAGTTGAAAAGGCTTACAGACAGTGCTTCTGATGTTGAGCTGGCTAAAAGATTTGCAGATATTAACCAATGATATAGTTTACGGAATGCCATGACTTCTCCTCTCATTAGTAAGTTTCATTCTTCTCATTTTCGTTGATTTTTGCCTATATATTTAGTTGTTTCTGATTTGATCCTCAGTAAAAAACTATTTGCTAGTTTTTTGCCTACTCATATACATTATTATCCACCACCAGTGTGTAGTGGGATTTTTTTTGTCAACGGTTCAATGTTGGTTTCTACATGGAGGAGTTGGGTCATTGTGTTTTTGAATCTTGCTACTGAAAAGAGAATTTCTCATTTGAATTAGCTACCTGCAGACAATTATTTTGGTACTCAGATTGTGCCAAGTAGAAACAAGTTGTTTGAAATGAGTTATTAGGCAGTTAGTTCAAGATGATATTGCTATTTGCCTTTGGTAGATTTTAATTTATAAGAATTTCCACGTCGGTGGCAGTTTCGTATTTGTAGTCTAACCAGGACTTCGTGTTTTGTTGATTCTCTAAGACTTGATCACGACTCAAAACTCTAAAGGTTGATGACTGGTCAAAATGTGCATGTTTGTTTAATACCTAAGGATTGGACATATTCTAAAGAGACTAGATTACATGGAAGAATCCTTTTTGGTTATGTGACCCGATGCCCTGTGTATGTGTTTTAAGGTATTGATAAATTACAATTAGGCTCTCCTGCTGAATATTCCTTATCAACAGAAAATCAGGATAGTCTGTGAGCATGCATGATTTCTATCTTAGAATATGTTTGATGCTGTTTGGTTCTTCGAAGTCTTTTTTTTAAAACTACGACTGATTGCTTCTGGAACTCACTAACTCATTTAAAACTGCCAAATCGTGACTTCTCCTCTCATTAGTAAGTCTTGTTTTTCTCATTTTCATTGATTTTGTCTTGATTTTAGCTGTTTACTTGATTCTTGTATATATGTTTCGGCTTTCGAGTCTTGTTCAACCTAATACACAGAGTTCGCATACGTACTTATGTAAGTAGGTACTTTCAAATATTTCCAACATCGATAGTGTTGATAATGGTGAGGATACGGCTTGGGTTTGTGTTTTTATTGAAAAAACTCCAGATTTGGTGAAGTTGATGAGATGACCAGAAGTACTCCCAAATATCTTTAAAATATCCATAATGTTCTGAGCTTCAGTCATATTGGCTTTGCAGAAGATCATACAGTCATCACCAAATAGAAGGTGGTTGATGGAGGGTGTAGATTTACAAATCTTGATAGAATTGATAAGACCAAGCTCCTCATCATGTATAAGAGTTCTAGAAAGAGTTTCCATGCGAAAAGGAAGAGATGTAGAGAAAGAGGGTCACCTAGTTTTAGGCCTCTGGAAGGTTTGAAAAATTTATCAGGAGAACTATTAATT
Organism: Papaver armeniacum; assembly: GCA_023531295.1. Lineage (NCBI taxonomy): Eukaryota > Viridiplantae > Streptophyta > Magnoliopsida > Ranunculales > Papaveraceae > Papaver > Papaver armeniacum. Next base: position 21,265 of record JAJJWW010019206.1, on the reverse strand, counting down.
AGAACAGCAGAGGTGGAGGTAGATATGCACTGAAATTTTTTGTTGCACCACTGATCATTAAATCTAATCTTCTTCATGATGGTTACTAGGAAGGTCCAATCCACTCTGTCAAAAGCTTTTGGCATATTTATGATCTTATGGGCAATAGCTATGATATCTCAACAGCGTGCTTCTTGTTGGTGTAAGCTAGACACTTAAATTGCTTGATATGTTCAGCCTTAGCATAAGTCATCTCCATAAACAAGTCCTGCCTAGGTTTTTTGAAACCTCAACTTTCATATAACTCAGTTGTTACGAATTCGAAACTTAAATATTCAGACCAAAGTAGGCTTGAGAAGTTAGTTATCATCTCTCGTATTCAATTGAAGAGCATGGATGAAGATCGTATCTATGGATTTCGGTTTGGATACTGACCTACTGAGCAAACGAATATAAGGTGATGGGCATTATAAGATGTAAAAATTAGTATAAATACTACATTTATACACTAGGTAGTACTAAACCATGGAGAAAGATTCATAACCCATGGCCAGCCGATTATCTATCTACTAGAAGCTAGAAGCGTACCACCAATCTCTTTTGGTGGAACTAACTTTACGAGGTGGTAAAAGATGCAACAGAAGAAGAAAAATATAAAAGTTTCGCATTGGTATCGTTCGTGTTGGATATTTTCATAAATTTTTGCCGCTTAGTTGCTACGGGTTATAAGTAAAAACATGGAATTGATTACTCTGATTCATATGTTCATGTTGCTTGCATCACATATATAAGGGCCGGCCCTGAGGCAAGATTGTCGATGCTTTTCTTGGGGCAGCATGATCAGGGGGCAACAATATTTTTTATTTTATAAGGGTGGTTTTATGTTATAGAAGAAAACTGATGTCTAAACTGTAATCATGAATACAAAATAGGAAGCGTTTCTGAAAGAATAAGGGGAGTTACCAGAGGGGCTAGTGCTACATACCTAACTGTTTTCCTACTCAACAATGTTAATCAGTGGTAGAGAATGGGTTAAATTAAATTGTTGTGTTTTGTTATTGAAGTTTGGAGAATTGGCACCATATATAGAATATTAATCATAGCAATCAAGTTGTAGTAAATGCCTGATCAATTTGATTTAACTCTTTAACATTTTTCACTTTTCTAATTTTAGTCCTTTCATTACCCTTACAATTTGTTTGGCTACTAACACACGTAATATTTAACTTGGATGCAGCATAAGTATTCATGGAAGGGAGTCCATGATTACACTTAGGTTCTTCGCAGCATCCAGATAGACATGCCCGCATTGCATCTGTGCTACCTAGCAAGGTAGACTTTTTTTTTTTTTAATGCATAGTACATATCTCATCAGCTTATTATAACCGATTCTAATTATTCACACCTCGCCGTCGCCATCACTAGCACCTCCTCAATCATAATTGTTCCACAAGCCAAAATTCATACTTTTTGCACAGCATTAGGGTGCCATTAGCATTATGCAGGGATTATTCGCTAGAAGTCAGTCATTTTATAGGTTTGGTTTTGGGATTTTACCATCTTAATTAATGTCATCCATGGCTAATTTGGTTGTCGGTTTGACATTCAATCCGTGTTGTTGTAGTGTTAACTACATCACTTGGAGCTGGCAGGATTGTGTTTCCTCTTCGCGAGTGCATAAATTATGTTGTTGTATCATGTATGATCATAGACAAGTGAAAAAAATGGGCGGCTTCTCTGTCTGTTTTCAGAAAAAAGATTTTTTCATTTTTTCATTGTCTGTTATAAATTTGGTACGTCGCCTTGGTGAAAATATTCGATGCCAGTTGGTGAATGTAATCCTTCCCTATTAAAATAAAACTAGGAAATATTGACCCGATACACCGGCGAAGGCATAGGCAATGACACCATCACCGCCTCTGTTTCCGTGGCACGACAATCCACTAGTTATGAATATTGAAATACGGCGCGCGGGTTATAACCCCAAAGGTGTCACTATCCATGTACAAAAACCCCAACAAAACAAATTGTTCATAAAAACCCCATTTAACATAAACTGTCCATATTAGCCTTCTAGTTTAAACCACCCCAACAAAAATAAAAACAACCCCACATTTAATTTTAAATCACCCCAATAAAAAAAAATCAACCCCACCACCACCGCCACCACTGCACCGCACCACCACCACCACCCCACCACCACCGCCGCCACCGAACCGCCGCCGCCACCGAACCACCGCCGCCACCGCACCGCCACCGCCGCCGCCACTGCACCGCCACCGCCGCCGCCACTGCACCACCGCCGCCACACCACCACCATCACGCCACCACCACCACCGCGCCGCCACCGCACCACCACCACCGCCGCCACCGCACCACCGCCGCCGCCGCCGCCACTACCACCGCACCACCACCGCACCACAACCGCCGCCCACCACTACCACCGCACCACCACCGCCGCCGCCACTGCACCACCGCCGCCAATGCACTGCACCACCATCGCCGCCACACCACCACCATCGCGCCACCACCACCACCGCGCCGCCACCGCACCCACCTTTAATTTTTATTATATTCACACCACCAACAGCAATACAGCACCGCCGCCGCCACCGCCACTGCACCGCCGCCGCCGCCGCCACTGCACCACCACCGCCACCGCACTGCCACACCTCCACCGCCACCACTGCACCACCGCCACCACTGCACCACCACCACCGCCGACACGGCACCACCGCCGCCGCCCACCACCACGGCCGCCGCCGATCACCACCACTACCACCGCAGTCGACCACCGCCGCCGGCCGCCGACCACCACCACTGCCAACCTCCGCCGTCACCAACCGCCACCACCACCACTGCCAACCTCCGCCGTCACCAACCACTACTGCCACCACCACCACTGCCAACCACCGCCGTCACCAACCACCGCAGCCAACGACCACCACCGTCACCGAGAAACACCATCATTGTCACCGACCACCACCACCAACCAGCCGCCGCCACCACAAACAATTAATTTGATTGATCAATGTTCAACAAAATGAGAAAAATGATGCAACCAAACCGAAAATGAGAAAAAATGATGAAACCAAATCAAAAAAATGAGGGAACCAAAATTTCGTGCAAATAATTTCTCGTGAAAATGATGTAACCAAACCGAAAAATGATGGAACCAAAATTGGCTTCACCAAAAATAGATGAAACCAAAATTGGTTTCACCAAAACTAGATGAAACCTAATTAGGTTTCATCATTTTTCCACATATTGCCATTTCACCGACACGCCAATGATGAAACCAAACCAAAAAACTAGGCAAAATAAGAACAAAATGATGAAACCAAATAGAAATAAATGATGAAACCAAAATTGGTTTCACTTAAAACTAGATGAAACCTAATTAGGTTTCATAATTTTTCTACGTATTGTAGCTCACTCAAACAAATCCGCAACACATTGCAAGTAGCCTTCTCTTGTAATTCCAACAACATCTCTCAAAGACCTCAAGCACGAACCAACATAAATTTGATACATAAGTAGTTGATGACTATCCAGCTATACCAAATATGAGAACAAACAAACTTAAACAACTTTCTGGTGTACTTCACAAAGAGAGTACCTGATTTAGCTCTCTTGTAATGCCACTGGTACTGGTACCCAGTCCTGCTATTATGGCTTCAATAAATTTCAGCTGCATAGTTTGCATCAACACCAAGCCCAATTGCCAGAGCTCCAAGACATGCGCTCTGCCACTCTGGTTATCACGTAAAACACAACCAGCACTTGCCTGCCCCGGATTAAGCATAGATGCTTGGTCACAACATAACATTAAAGCATTCTCCTCTGGTAGATACCAACAGCACTTCACCGGAATACTCGATCTCACAGCAATTATTCATGTAACTCTTCAACCTGATGGAGTAACTTGATATCATCAGGTGAATCCTTGTTTTTAAAGTATAAATATTCACTCTTTCACCCTAAAAAATGATGCATTTCTCGTCTTCCATAACTCATCTCTAGTTGTGAGAATTACCATTATCCATAACTCCTTCGTGATCATGCTCCTGCCCTTCATAACCTTGTAGCAAGCCTTGAAATCACTCACCAGTTTGTCTTGAAAATGTCAGCAAGCCAATTCCAACATTGCTGAGCCACAAAACCCAGAGAATATGATGAAGGCTCTTCTCTGCATTTTTACACAAGCATGAGTAAGAAATCATTTCAAAGCCAATGTCCACAAGTCTGTCTTGAGTAAAACAGCTTTGGTTAAGCAACATCACTTCTCTTTGCATACACTATGTCCACGAGGTCACTCTATTCGTACGTACTCATGGCTCAATCTCATTCGTGTTGTATGCCTTATTCAAAGCCTTAAACAATCCATTATACATTAGGAATCAAAACACTACACGTTTAGGTTAATTATCCACCAAATGTATAAACCAAACTCATATTTTCACATCAAATATAGCACTACAAGAGACTTTTCAAATACTAACCAAAGGTAAAATCATCATGATTCATAATCAAATTCTGTCTCCACACTAGAAAATCTTGAGCCAGATTTATCACCTGGTAGTTGAGTCACCGAGAGGCATCTATTCGAACCAATCAACCCCAATAAAAAAAATCTGAAGTTTTTATCTTCTTTTTTTCTGTTTTCATACAAAAAAAAAAATCAAGAAAATGAAGAAGAAAAAAAATCAAATTAACCTAGGAGGTCAAATCATTTGTTAGAGAAAAATTCCATCCAATCACGGGATAACAATCTCTCGAGAATTAAAAAGAAAAATCGCTAAATTTTTCAAAACAAATTGGATCTGATCAAATTAAGATTTTTATTGAGAGATTAAATACCAATCGAACAAAATCAGTATAAATTAAAAATCAACCAAAATTAATCATACCTGAACTAATTGAAGGTCGTAAAATTGGCGGTGGTGATGGTGGAGATGGTTAAGAAGTGAGATTTGATTGTATTGGAGTTGGAGAAGGTGTAAGTGGCGCTGGTGAAGAAGGATGACGAAGAGGAGGCGGATCTGGCGTTGATGGACGATCAGAAATTGATAATGGGTACGACGGTCTGAGAGAAGGAAGATGAGGTGCTACAGGAAGAGGCGACGGTGATCGTGGCATATCTTGAAGTGACAGTGGCTAAGTGGTGATGCTGCGATCGGAGGAGCAGTGGTGGTGGTGGGGAGAAGAAAGAAGAAATGAAATATTAAACGAGTGGGAGAATAAAATTGTTGTTGGTGCTGCTGCTGGAGATCCATTGTTGCTGCTGGTGATGATGGTGGTGGGAGAAGGAGACGGAAGAAAGAAGAAAAAAGAAATCAGAGAAGAAGAAGAAAAGGTCAAAAGGGCATATTTGGCTTTTTTTAAAGTACCAAAAACTAAATTTACTCATTATTATTTGACTTGGGGTTTTCGTCCCGCTTTATTTGAAACGGTTTTTATTTGGTAGAAATAATATGACCGGTTTTTTCTTATCACTAGTTTGTTCACCTAGGGGTTTTGTCACTAGTTTTGATTGAAATATGTTGTCAATAAATATTAGACGGAAAACTAGGGTCGAAAAATTGACTATTATTCATTATGAATATCATGGATGCTAAAAAAATTCAATAATGACTTCATATTCGATAATCTTCAGCATAAAAAATTCAATCTATATTATATCACTATTAGTAAGAAAAAGAGGTAGTAGGTTTCGGTTAAAGCCGCATTAGTTAGGTGGTAACCCACAATCCCATGTCATCCACGAGAGTGTCTTATTCTGTCCATTGAACGAGAACTTGTTATAAGTTTGTTGCTTGGCTCCCAAAATGTTTAATGTAGGATCTGTACCATTAGTAGGCATAATCCCAAGACATAAATGAGGATCTTCCTTCTCTTCGATATGGAAAAGACTTAATGGATCGATTATAAGCTGGGATCCTACTTGATTTCCGCAATCAGCTGCTTCATCAGGATACTCGTTATCTTGTAAATATAATACCATGGATGGGAGGTCATCTGGTAAACCATTTGGCATATGCCAACACAAATCCAAGTGGTGTGGTGATGCGTCCATCTCTGATAAGCCAAGAGTTTTCATATAATCAACAAGTTCTTGTCTCACACGATCATAGACATCTTTGGCAAAGTAACTAATCGACGTTCCAGAATCAATAATAAAGCCACCATGCCCATTAATTGCACGGTCGAATTTACCCTGTTCAAAACCTAAACATTTTGTATCTATTTGAATATCGGCCAACTTCAAGAAATAGCTTCTGGCATCTGTCTCCACAATCGGAGTTATTTGAACATGACCACTGATAGGGAGTAGCGCGTCATCCCCGAACATCAATTGACCTGGATAGTCAGGAGGTCCAAAATGCCAATCTGCTAAACAATAACCGAAAAGTCCCCGAGGAGCAAACTGAGAAGCGAAAGAACGAGGACCCGGGCCCAAACCGAATACGCCATTGATATTGTTATCGGGATTGTCTTGGAAGCCAAACCCGACGGTTCCATATGCACAACCGAACACAACTCCGTCAAGAACCGTAGAATTGCTATCACTAGCCTCAAAACCAAAATAATCTGTTGACATAAATCCTTCAACATGCACATCAGGACTATCCCATTCTTTGAATTTGCAATGATTATGATTACATTCATAAGGTTTACATAATGGGTGATCACAAGGAAGCAATTTGTACGTAGAAGAGTGATGAGGATTATACAGACGCTGTTTCTGTTTAAAACAGTCGATGCAACCATCGCACTGGAGCCAAGTAAGTTCGGCAGCGGTATCTAAAATCAGGTATGGAGCATCTACGGTTGGAGGTGTACCTAAAGAGAGATGAACTACGTAACTCGACGATTCATATGAAAATGGACCGCGGAGTTCTGTGGGGTTTTCTTCAGAAACTGCTGCTGAACTCATCAAACTATTAACTCGAAGTTTTGAACGATCAATGATTTTTCGGAACTTTTCAATGCGGGTAAGGTCGTTTGATTCAATGGAGTCTCTGTGAATGAGTTTAAGAGTGAGACCGGATGGTTTCTTATCATCAGCCTTCGATAAAACGGAGTGACTCAATGAGATAATGAACAGAATGCAAAAGAGAATTTTAATGCCCATTTTTGTTGATTTTTTGGGAGGAAGAAATCAAGAACAATGTTGGAATGAAGAGCAAAGGGTTTATGAGCTCATTTTTATATTGGTTTCAAAAGATAAATTCAAGGTAAATTTAATGTGAATATATTCGCAAGATATTATGGTAATAAAAATTTGGCCTAATATTAATGTGAATATATTCGCAAGATAATTATTGTAATTGTAGTATATTGAAACCTTCCTTAGTTATAAATGGAGTTAACTTTTTTTTTTATAATACAGTAAGAAAATGGTAAAGAAAGTATTTGAAAAAATATTTTGATTCCTTTTGTAATTCCAGCCAATTATTTAACGACAAAAGGAATCAAAATATTTTTTCAAATACTTTCTTTACCATTTTCAAATATCATTATTACAATAAAAACGAAAGAAAAACAAAAAATTACAAGGGATAGCTAAAACAAAAAATATCATTATTACAAGAAAAACGAAAGAAAAACAAAAAATTACAAGGGATAGCTTCCGGATCTCCTTTCTAACGTACTCATCAAACCTTTTTTGTGTTATCTTTGGGCGAATTAAACGAAGTACGCCAAGCTCCTCTTCTGATAACAAATTCTGATGATTTCGTGTAGCACTAACATCATCATTCATCTTAAACTGAGTAGGCTAGGTTACATAGAAAGAAGAATTAAGATGGTAAAGTTACATAACACTTGGATTGGAAGGAGCAAAATTAAGTTTGGTGAAATGCTCACTGTGATCCGCACTTCCTAAGCTTTTCAGATCATTTAGCTCTACCTTTATTTCTATCAATATTAAGAACAAACTCTGATAAATCTTTGAAGGAGAAAAAGAAGAAAAAAAATCAAACCGATTTTTCTTAATTCTAAAGGGAAAAAAACAAAGTGAAAGGAAGATGATAACCACTTACCATTGAGAGGAGAAATCATTGTGCCGAGTGATTTGCTGCTGTTGAATTATATTTTGGAATCATAGATGAATTCTGATAAAAAAATCAATTCAATTCAATTCTCGGGTTGAAAAGAAAAATTAATAAAAATTTGTTGAGTTAAACATCAGATACAAGAAATGCTTATTCTGTGATCATTTAGGCTCTAACTTTATTTCTATCAGATTAAGAACAAACTACAAACTCTGTTGAATCTTTAAAGGAGAAAAAGAAAAAAATCAAATTCAAACCGATTTTTCTTTATTCCAAAGATTATGAAAAAGTGAAAGGAAGATGATAACCATCTATTTGAGAGGAGAAATCATTGTGCTAAGTGAATTGTTGTTGTTGATCATCAACATAAGATGCCATGATTTCGTGGTGGCGTGTATAACAAAAGAAGAGAGGGAGGAGAGGCAGAATTAAACTAAAAAGAGAGGAATGAAATTAGGGTTAGGCTTATATAGTTAGGGTTGGTAAATAAGTGATGAAAATAATTACACTTTGTTTACATCACCGGCATGTCAGGACACATTTCGGGTTACACTGGCAATTTTATTCATTATGCCGTTGATTTTTGGATTACCGAGAATTTTTTAATACATTTAAGGTACACCGGGAGATTTCAACTCATACAACAGATTGTAGGTATTCCAGCTAGATTTTGAGTTACAGTGATTTATTTCAAAAGGGTGCAGGTATTTCTAGGATTTAGTCGTGGAATTTGAAAGACTAGACAAAATTCTGAGTTAGGAGTCAAATCCAGGGCCACAATGACAACTTTTACAGTTATTATGCAATTTTTGAATCGCTACAATAATCTCGGCTCTGTTCGATTTTGGGTTACAAGTCATTGCATAAAGCTTCACCACATGCACACCAATCAAAATAAAACTGAGACTAGGACAGTACTCATCCCATTGTTAAAACAAGTGTACAATATCGAGATAAAATTTCTTGCATCTAAACATCCTGGCACTTTTAGGGGCGACCCCGAAAGAATTAGGGGCGACTTTTTTATTCCCAACCCATATACACCGTTAAGGGATGTCCAAAAACGCGGAGAATACGTTAATGCCCTTACACAATCGGAAGCTATTTTGTTCCCGATTATAACAACGCAATCGGAAGCTTAGTAACTATGTTATACTACCGATTATATCGATTTTGTGCCAAGCGCGTATCTTGCTTCCCCAGTATTAATCGGTAGGAAAAATAACCTCACTAGACTACCGATTATAGTAGCTCCTAAATACCCAAAATTGGTGATTTCGCCAAGAAAGAAATTTGGGCAACCGTATAATCTAAGCTTTATTAACTACCGATTATTCTAGTTCCCAAATTCAAAAAAAATGACATTTCTGCAAAAATAAAATTTGGGGTAACTCGTATAATCGGTAGGTTATTAGCTACCGATTAATATAGTTCCCAAATTCGAAAAAAAATGACATTTCTGCAAAAACAAAATTTGGGGCAATCGATAATCTAAGTAATAATACTTCATTTGACTTCCGATTATACATATGCCCCAACAAATAAAGTTGAACTCTAAACTCTATATAAGGATTGTATCCTTTTACTCTCTATGGAACACAAATACCTTTAAACTCGCTCCAACATCATCTTCAACATAATGGCCCAACCATTCATTAATCCTACTGAGTTCACGATCGAAGAAGATTTATCTTTATGTAGGCGCTATGTTCAATTCTATCCGAGACGAGAGAAGAACGCAGGCAAGGAGGCATAATGAGTATGAGTTATTTGGGAAAATTCACGAAAAATTCTCATGATTTACACCGTAACCCAAACAACCGCACACTCCGCCGATCTTTTCTCGCCGAGTTGGTTCAATAAATGGACACGTCCAAGAATTCGTCCATTTAACTTATCTTGTGAATCAATATCGATTGAGGGGTGAAACCAATGATGACGTTATAGAACGATCTCTCGGGAATGGCGGAGATGGAAAAGATCAAGCTTCCGTTATGGCTCATTTTAGAATCCTTAGGCGATGGAAAGATTTAATCCGTTTAGGACTCGTCCAACACGTCCGCGACGCTAATCGCAATACCTTGTAATAGAATTGCGGGAGTTCAATGTAAAATTATGATGATGTGTAGGTGATATTGTTATGAATTTCAAAATATTTATGAAAATCGGAAGTTTTAATTGTTGATGTAACTACCAATTATACTCCAACGGCTAGTTCGTTCAAAAGAAACTAGCCGTGCCTCGAAAACCAAACACAATCGGTTGATAATACATATTTATAAACCACCGATTATACTACTCTAATGAAACTGGGAACTCTGTTGACAAAACATCCTACAATCGGAAGTATATAACAATACATATTTACCGATTACTAATAATCGGATGCTTTGTTCAAACATTTACTACCGATTGAGTGTAATAATTGTACGCAATTTCAGTACAGTCTTGTAAAAGTACGCATCAACGGCCATATTTTCAAAAAAAAGAGACGTTGGGACTCTCATCTATATAAGGAGGGTAAACTCTTCTTATTTATGCACCAAACAACACATATATAACATTGTGTATTCTACAAATAGATTTTCCATCGTCTACTCTTGTGAATTCATTCTATATCTCAACTACAAGCATGGCAACGTTTGACGGATGAAGATTTGGTCATTGTGAAAACATGGTATCGTGAAACAAGACGTGAAGATGTCATAGCAGGAAGGTTAACACCCGAAGTCTTTTAAAGAAGGGTATATAGCCAATTTGTGCGAGAGTATGGAAATCCAAAGCAAAGATCACTCCAACAAGTTCATGATCGTTTCCGACTTGTCCAAAAAGGGGTAAATGATTACATAACGATACCAAAGAGGATGTTTAACACTAGCCACTTAAGATTGTCGATCCAACAATTTGTAAGTATAACGCCTGGTGTTTAATCTTTCTTACTAAAACGAAGTTGACATTATTTTATGTTTGTTTATATTAGAGACACTCCAAAAGACAGACTTAGTGGAAAAGGGTGAAGAATTCACTTTATGATGGAAGTTATGAATTCCTCAAGTCCGTAGTGTGATAAATGTTTTTCTCTTGTTACAATCGGAAGTTATTATTTTATATTGTCTCACCGATTCTGGGAAGATTTTCACCTATTTTTTCAGAATTTGGTGACAATCGGACGTTTATGCAAAGTATGTTGTCTCACTGATTCTGGGAAGATTTTCACCTTTTGTCGACTATGGTGACAATCGGAAGTTTATTCAATATGTTGTCTACCGATTCTGGAAAAATTTACGCTTATTTTTTGTCGAGTATGGTGACAATCGGATGTTTATATAATATGTAATCTACCGATTCTGGAAAAAAATTTCGATTGTTTTATTGCCTTTTAATCGGAAGATAAGTTCAAAAAGTTAATAACCGATTATAATATTGATTGAGTCTGTTTACAAAAAGTTGTATAATCGGTTGATATATTAAAAATATAACTACCGATTATAGCTTTAGACTTCACAAGATTTTCCACAAAAATTCCAAAAAATATGTACAAATAGGGCTTTCCAAAATACATCTTTCAAACATAACAATCATTGATCTTCATCATCGTAGGGAACCAATTCCAAGAGCCTTCCGGAAAATCCACCTTCATGACGCGATCCCAATCCAACATGTTGGTCTCATATTGTTTCAACCAATCGTTACAATGATTCGTTGGAAGTAATCGCTCCAACCAGCCAATGGAGGTAATGGGCAATCCTCTTTACTCTTAAACCGATAAAATGCATCTCATTCACAAAATGCCATAACAATTCTTCTATCTTTAACCGATTGATCGCAAACCGTCCTTGTAGGTGTAAACGTATTAGAATGTCCATACCTAGGAGGAACAAAGAAATGTACCACGCAATTCAAAGCGTACGCTAAGAGATATCCACATTTAGGCATTGTCATCCAATACTTGATCCGATTGTCTTCAATCCCTTTTCGCACTTTACACGCCAAGAACAAAGTCTTTGAACTCTAGTTCTTTGTCGTGCCTATCTCCTTCCTTCATCATCTCCATATAGAAATCCTTGTCCTTTATTAGTTGTACCGCCATCTTAGTTCTTAAATTTTGCCATTGGGTGACATCTTCGTTCACCGCCTCTCCAAAGTAACCAATTTGTTCCGAGGCGACGTGAAACCCGCAATTGCCATCCCCATCAACCTCGTCGGTGGACAAAACAAATGGAACAATGAGTGGAGGGAGTTGTTTCATATACTCTTCTATAATCGTATACCTTGATCGTGTTGGTCTTCCATGAAAATCCCTAGGACAACGAAGAGTACCATACTTCTCTTATAGTCACCATTTCCGTTGAATGTGTTTGTGGCGAGTCGCTCATTTGATCAATAACTACGGAGCTAGTTTGGGTCTCCACTAACACAACTTGTTCCACAGCATCGACTTCGACTTACTTGAAAAGGCTTCTTAGAGAGTTTTGGACTTCCATTTTGATCTTTTCTTGGACGACCTCTTTTCTTTGGTTGCGGCTCATCTTCAAATTGCTCGAATCGCTCATGCCGACACAATATTCTTTTATTAGACAAATGATCCTTTAATTCTTTTCTTTCAATGGTCCTCGACACTTCTGTTTGGCCTACCCCGCCTTATGCTTAATAGGTTCATCAACCTCTTTTAAACGAGGGTGAAGAGCTTGTTCCAAATCATGCATCAATATTTGCTTCTTGGCGCCATTTGTTGTAGCATAACGCTCGGCTATTCTTGCACACAATTCCGACTCCATGAACGACGGACCATTGACTACGGGTGTGCTTGGAGTGAAATTTAATTGCTTCCAAAATGGATGAATATCATTGATGTCAATCACATCGACGTACCTACCCATTTTATGACGACATGGGAGACCAATACCTATCATATCCTTGCAAACACAAACCGTATTCTCGTCATCGTTAGCTTTATACAACTTCAATTGTTCTATCATGTGATTTATTGCCCAACGTGAAACTTTATGAACAATGCCCTTAGAAGCAATCTTTCCTTCGTGTTCCGTAGGGAATCTATGTACACTAAATTGCATAGAAGCCTTAATCTTTATGAGATCACGATTGGTGAATTCATGGATTGCTTCTTGGATCGACACAACTCCATTTTGACTACCTAGAAGTATTTTCTTTAATCGGCCATGAGACCCTCCGCAATGCTTGTCGCCTCGTTCTTGAAGTTATGATATTCATATGTCCATGCATACACAAACCTCTCCTTAATCGGTAACCATTGTGTTTTACAATACTCAACGGGTTTTGGGTAGTCCTTGTAATATTCTTCCTCAAATTTCTTCAAGTTCCTTTCAGAAATTTCCTCAAATTATTGACCAAACGATCTTGTCCCATGCTTTCATGAACGATCTCCAAATTATCCCATCCTCCTTCCATTTTTCATCAAATAACCTCTTTCTCTTCCTCTCGTTCTTCCTGGTTAATTTACTAATGCGCTCATCCTCTTCCTTCGACCTCTTGGTACCTTCCTTGGTTTTTTAGCTTGGAAATGGCGATGGTAATTGTGTCTCGAGGTTGCATTGAATGTGCCACGTACACTGCAAGTTTCGGGCTTCAGAAACACTACCGCTATTGCATGCATTAAGGCTTGATCGTTATCCGTTACAATAACCCTTGGAAAATCATCCCCATTGTAAATGGACCTCACTGCCACCCAAAGATCCAAATGAAACTCACGTTGTTCTCATGATCCATTAAACCCCATGCAATCGTAAACGTGTTTTTTGTCCGAAGTGACAAGCAATGTTCAACAACGGCATGTTATATTTGTTGTCTTGTAAGTGGCATCTATCAACACAATTTGATGAAAACACCGAGCCAATTTTATCATTTCGGATGTGCCAAGAAAATACGTACTCACTTTACCATCCTTTTCTTCCGTTCTCAACGTGTAGTCGTGTAACCCGCCCAACCACTGCGATTGTTGCATGACCGTTTCTACCATCCCATTCCGTCCTTTTGATCGTAGCTAGGCCGACTTAATTGTAGATAAAGAAGACAAGTTGTCGGGTCGTCCGCCTTTATTTTACTTAAGATCGCACTCGCCTTTTGGATACGCATAGACCTCACCGTCTCCATTTCATGTGGTTTTAACTTCGCAACCATTACATGTCCAATAAGAGTATCCGGATCATCGTGGTTGTGACAACCATTAACAACTTTAGACATTTTCCAATCTTTACTTTCCTTACCATCGGGCTTATAGAAGACAATCTTAAATGGGCATCCAATCTTCTTCGTATGAGTTCGGTACTTCTTCCTCTCCGTCTTCCTTACATACTTATTATTCTTTCCCTCGTGACTCTTCTTCTCCCCACCTCGCACTACGGGAAAAATCATCATTTACAACACTGTATTAGGGTTGTAGTACCCCTACTACAACGCTTTTTTGTGTATTGTGTAGGTGGGGTATTGTAGAAAGTCCAAGCTTTTTCTACAATACTTGACTAAGAGTTGTTAAGGGTGATGTGATTCATGGTTCGACAATATTTTGCCAAAGTTGTGATTCTCTTCGATTTTTTTGAAAGCCTAACACAACCCTTTCTTGTTGTTGTAGGAGTATCTTGGACAACACAAGTAGTGTATCGTAAAAATATGTAACACAACACTTGTATAAGTTGAAGGTCTATCTTAGACAGCCTAGATGTGTATCGTAGAAATATGTAACACAACACTTGTATAAGTTGAAGGACTATCTTAGACAACCTAGATGGTATCGTAGAAATATCTAACACAACACTTATATAAGTTGAAGGACTATCTTAGACAATCCAGGGATGTGTATTGTAGAAATATGTAACACCTCTTATTAGTATGATGAATAAGATTTGCGACACTTGTTAGTGTTGTAGAACTATGTTGGACAACACCTAATTATGTCGTAAAGACATTCTTTCACAACCATTGGTTTGTGTAGTTGAAATATGGAACACAACTCTTATTATTAGAAGTTGTGTGCATAAAACTATTTTGAAAAAAATTATAGCCGAAACCGAATTGTCGAAGTATTTCATTCACATTAAGCTGTAACACATTTACATTCATTCAAGTTAACTCTGCCACCCAATTGCATTACCTAGCTAACTTCAAAATCACCTTGTATGAAAGTGTGTTTCGCAACGAAAGAAAATAAAAATGAAAGATTTTTTTACATGACCAAAAATATCATATAAATCGTAAAACGCATATATTGGCCTTCCCTACAAATATGGCAGTAGCATACACATTCCAATAGTGGTTTGGGTTACATTGCTAAATGGAAATGATCCGCTTTTGCTACGCACTTTCTTCTCAGAAACCGAACAACGATTATGAGAAACATAGCATTAGGTGATACCGTAGAGGCGCTCGCTAGACGGAAGTGTCATAGACCACTTAACCAAAATCCAATAATGGAACCGATGGATGACTTGTCATCCACAATTGTCATCATAATTTGAAACTTTTGATACCATATCCAACTGCGACAAGTTTGGCTGTGATAGAAATAGGAGAGAAGCATAAGTACTTAAGACGAAGGTAAGATGTTTTGACAAAATCGGGCTTATTTGAGAGAAGATGCTTACACATTCCCCATGAGAGGCCTTCCATTTGGACACTCCTCACGGTTTCCTCAAGCTTTGCCATATCTGTCTCGTCATCCCATGGATTCACATCCAACAAAATTGAAGACTTTCTGGCTGAGAGAAAAAGTTAAAATGAATGACAGTTGCATATGGTTCTTAGCAAAAAAAAACCACAAGGCCATACACAGAACTAATTGCCTTAGTTTCAAAAGCACAATTTAAGGAGAGCATACTCACATTCTTTCTTTTGCCGAGGCTTTGACCGCTGCTGCACGTTCTTCTGAAGCCTTCTTTTCCTCCTCTTTATCCTCTCCAAAAAGATTAACATCAGAATCATCCTCAGCTGGCTGAACTCAAAAAAAAAAAAAAAAAAAAGATTGTGTTATAAAGACTACAATGAGCTATCAATAGCATTCATGATCCCAAATCCAAAACACTTTAGATGGATGAGTTCCAGAATCACATTTGATAAACCTTACACATTTCCAAAAGAAGTAAAAACAAAAGAGACTATTAACTATAAGATGGTGAGATATAGCCTCGCTTTGCCTTGGTATGAGATTCTAGGCCCTTCTCTCGAGTTGAATGTTCCCTTCTTTACAGCACACCTAAATTCAAGACGAATATTCAAAATGTTACTACTAAGTTCAAGTATAAAACAATAAAAGCAACATACCACTAAACAATATAAGCAACAAATGTCGCCAATCGAACAAGATTTTGAGGCATCCTAACTCTTAACTCGGTTACCTCGACATCTTCGATCTTCCATGTCCATTAAATCGCGTAGCCTATGCAGGTTATTATTGTGTTCCCCTAGTTTTCAATGGACTTTCATTGCTTTCAGAATTTGGCCTTGAAAATCGAGGCATTCTTATGCCTCGTGCTTTCTAATAATCTCATTATCTTCGATCGCTTGTCCGCCCTCCATTAAATTCTTCTAGCAAATGTGATTAAGGATTCAAGAGTCTTCATACCACCACAATCTGACACGGATTCCAATTTAGGTACTTTGGAACATGTTGAACATTTCAAGGGATCCAGAACGTTATGTCAGAATGCAAAATCGTATGAAAATGACTATGAATAACTTTGTGACTATGAAGATGATTAAAAGTTATCATTTGGAAAAGAAAGGATGCTTAGAATACTAAAAATCCATGAATTACCTAAAAAAAAGAATTCAATTTTGAATCCTTGGGCTCTTCAATCCCGCACCACTTGATATCTTTCAAATACTTGAGAGCACCTTCACGCTCTTGATCTATATTCCGAAAGAGTAAATTAAACCAACAATTCTAGAATCATATTGCAACAAGGAGAAAAGTGGCTAATCATATCACTTACCTCCTCCATCAAAACTTCATTTGCCTTCATAGCATTGAGCCAAAAATCAGAACACCGCTTTTCATCGCAAGTACACAATCTAGTTAAGATAATTCAAGCATTGTTTTGAAATTGAAAAACCTCAACAAAGATTTAAGTATATCTTATACCTTCTCCGCATGTTTATATGCTTCTTTGTCGCCTTAACCTCTTTTTGTAACCTCGTTGACTTCGACCACACCATTTACAATATCAAATCTCTGCAACCGAGTCCAAACACCACTTTTGAGTCTCAACAACAGTAGGTAAAATTAATGAAGGTAAAGTCTAATAAGAATCCAACAGAGGGTTCTCCTTTGAGGCATCAACTAAAATGCTGAAGCAAATGTTCCTTCTGTGGTTAGTGTTCATAGAATATATAATGTACCTGACTGTAAAGTGGCTCATACATCTTCTGGTACTTGGCTTCAAGTATGGCTCTCTCTTCAAAAAACATTGCTTCAATTTCATCATGCTTATTCTGCAAACAAGAAACAAAAATGTCAAAAACCCATTGTAGATAGAATCAAAGACCCACAAGTCACCGAATACGGAATAAGAAAGAATAAGTACGATATTTAATCATCACTGGAACTCAACAATTTCAAATCCACGATAAGAACCCTAATCTCTAAAAGCATTGAATAACAAAAACCCTAAACAAATAATTCAATTAGACCTCTATATCATTTCCAACATTCAATTAGATTATAAAAAAACCCCAAATCCCCAAAAAAATACACAAATAAATAAATGAACCCCCGACCCACAAACTTACCATAAGATCCCCTTTTCTTCCACCTGAATTTATCTCAAAGATCTTTCTCCACCTGTGCCCAAGCTCAAACTTCTTCAATCTTCATCGTTGATAGAAGCAATCAACAACTATCTCCCATTGATTCAACACATAAGAGCTCATCTCTTAACAACTATCTTTAATAAAAGAAATCAACAGCTGCAAGTCCTAGCACTCTTCTAAGCATTCACCATTCATCAGTTAAATCACTACAGAGTCACCACCACCACCTGAAGTATATCAGAACACCACCTCTCTTGAATCGTGCACATCTACATCTTCTTATCTTCATCAACCCGTATCATTACCACCAACAAAACCCTAGAACATCAGAATCAATCAAACCCATCTCTTCTAGTCTTTTTTTGCTCAAATCCGTCGAACCCATTAACTCAACATCAGACTAACAACACCCATCTTATAATTCATCACCAACAGCTTCTAATCATCTTCCAATCACCACTGTATTCAATTCCACAACTAGGGTTGAAAAAATTGGTTCGATTTGGTTGAAGAAATAATAGGGTTTAACAAATTTGGTTAAAAAACTGTTTAAGTAATCTAATTCGGTTAAAGAACTGGTTAACTAATCTAATTGAAAGAATTTTGAGTTCGATTTTGACTTTCAATTGAAATATTTTGAAGAGATCAGATTTGGTTTCGTTTTTTCAACAATGAGGATGTAGGGTTTCTACTTTAAACTGAAACTGCTTCAACAATGAGGATGTAGGGTTTCTGCTTCAAAACTGAAACTGATTTGTTAAAACTGGTTAAATAAATCTTGAGGTTTATTTTCTGAGGGAGGCGCAAGGTTAGAGAGATTTGGTGAAGAGAGGGAGAGGAGATGGCGACGATGAGTAAAGATGGGTTGAGTGAATTAGAATTTCTCAAGTAATGCCGCCGGTCATCTTTGGAGTGTGGAGGAGACGAAGAGCAGAGGAGGAAAAAAAACCCATAAGAGATGAGATGAAGATAGAGCAAAAAAAGATAAAGTTCGAGTGATTGAGGAGGGTTTCTTCAATGAAAATGATGGACGGACTGGATTTCGCTTGATCCACTCATACTAGATTGAGAAAAGAATCTGACGGTTGAGATTGTATTTGTGATACTCACACGGATTGAGAGCATTTGTGTTTCTTTTTTTGTGCTAATACGAAGTCATGTATTCGGTTTATTATCAACCTCGACATGAAAAAAATCCAAAAAAAATATTAATAAATTTAGGATATTATTAATGACATTCTGATATAAAAAAATCCAAAAAATATATAAGAATGAAGCTGAAAAATAAGAAGTGAATTGGATAATTGGTGTGTTTCTTTGTGCTTCGGGTTTGAATTTCGACTATTCACATAGGTCACTAAGTAAGTTCAAGCTCCGGAGGGTTTCGTAGTTCAAACTTAGCATGATACATTATCGAAATTGATAAATATGAATCTCGGTGTCGATTCAAACTTCAAGTGCGGTATAATGACATACAAACTATGAAGAACGAAGCTCCGAGAGAGTTCTTGATCAATAAATATGAATCTCAATGTAAATTCAACTTCGTAAAGATGGAGCTAATGTGTCACTTCTATCGGGATATTCTTCTAAACCTTAAACATATTCTTTTTCGAAACATCAATACTTATCCTGGATCTGAGATCGAAACCCCGGCCCTGTTAACTACTTTAAGCGGAAACTTCAAAAGAACGATGAATCCATCGATTCATATGTAAGATTCAATCGAAATATTCCACTTTAACCTTGGTAAGAATGAATCCATCCATTTACAAGTAAGATTCCTTTGAAATATTCCCCAAAAATTTAAACAAACCTTATTCTCGGGATAATGTATGTATACCATGGCCCAGGTCGTGCAAACCGGCCGGAGTGGACCACTATAAGCCGAAAACTTGGTAAGAACGACGGATCCATCCATTTGCGGGTAAGATTTCTTTCGATATATTCTACGAAACCAAAAATCCCTATTTTTGTATATTGTATGCGTACGGATCCGATATCGAAACCGGCCGTGAGTTAACTACTCTAAGTCGATACTTGGTAAGAACGACTTAATTCATCCATTTACGTAAGATTCCTTCTGAGATATTTTACGAAACCTTAAAAACCCTATTTCGCATATTGTATGCGTACTAGATCCGGATCGAAACCTGGCCGCGAGTTGACTATTATAAGTCGGACACTTGTAAGAACGAAGAAACCATCCATTTACGGGTAAGATTCCTTCGAGATATTCTGTGAAACCTTAAACAAACTTTATTTATGCATATTCTCTATGCATACCATGCTCCGAGATCGAAACTGCAGCGAGTTGACTACTCTAAGTCGAAACTTGGTAAGAAAGACGAATCCATCCATTTGTTGTGTAAAATTTCTTCGAGATATTCTACAAAACCTTAAAAACCCTATTTCGTAGATTGTATGCGTACCGGGATCCGAGATCGAAACCCGGCCGTGAGTTAACTACTCTAAGTCGATACTTGGTAAAACGACGAATTCATCCATTTTACAGTAAGATTCCTTCGAGATATTCTACTAAACCTTAAAAAAAACCCTATTTCTCAAGATATTGTATGCGTACTAGGATCCGAGATCGAAAACTCACGGCCAAAGTTGACTACTCTAATTCTCAAATCTGGTAAGAACGATGAATCCATCCATTTAAGGTAAGATTTCTTCTAGATATTCTAAAAACCTTAAAAAACCCTATTTTTGTATATTGTATGCGTACTAGATCCCGGATCGAAACTCGGCCGCGAGTTGACTATTGTAAGTCGAAACTTGGTAAGAACGAAGAAAACCATCCATTTAGAGGTAAGATTCCTTCGAGATATTCTACAAACCTTAAACAAACTTTATTTATGCATATTCTATGCATACCATGCTCCGAGATCGAAACTCGGCCGTGAGTTAACTACTCTAAGTCGAGAAACTTGATAAGAACGATTTAACGAATCCATCCATTTACTGTAAGATTTCTTCGAGGTATTCTACGAAACCTTAAAAAAAACCCTATTTCTGCATATTGTATGCGTACCAGGATCCAAGATCGAAACCTGGCCGTGAGTTGACTACTCTGAGTCACAGACTTGGTAAAAACGATGAATCCATCCATTTACCGGTAAGATTCCTTCGGTATATTCTACGAAACCTTAAACAAACCTTATTTATGCATATTCTATGCATACCATGCCCGAGATCGAAACCTGGCCGCGAGTTGACTACTCTAAGTTAGAAACTTGATAAGAACGACGAATCCATCCATTTACAAAGATTCCTTAGATATTCTACGGAAACCTTAAACAAACCCTATTTATGCATATATATATGCATACTGGGCCCGAGATCGAAACCCCGCCGCGAGTTGACTACTCTAAGTCGAAGCTTGGTAAGAACGAAGAAACCATCCATTTACAAAGATTATTTTAAATATTCCACGAAAC
>JAJJWW010019205.1:347500-366074 GCA_023531295.1 Papaver armeniacum | reverse complement strand
TCGGGAGGGAAGCGGATGGGGGCCGGATGTGCCCTGGCCGGATGCGGAACGGTGATGAGCCGGCCCGCCGACGGGGAAGCGGACCGACGCGGATTGAGGCTGGCGTCCCAAGCCCGGCTGTAGTCATGCCCGCGAGACGTCGTCGCTTCGATCGTGGTGGGCAGCACGCGCATCACGACGTGCAACAACGTGCTCCCGTCGGCCGCAGGTTCCCCGTTGCTCAACCCGTCTTGAAACACGGACCAATGAGTCGACATGTGTGCGAGTCACGGGCGAGAAAAACCCCATAAGGCGCAAGGAAGCTGATCTGGCAGGGTCCCCTTGTGGGTTGCACCGCCGACCGACCTTAGATCTTCTCAGAAGGGTTCGAGTGAGAGCATACATCGAGACCGAAAGATGGTGAACTATGCCCGAGCGGGGCGGCTTGAGGAAACTTCGTGGAGGCTCGCAGCGATACCGACGTGCAAATCGTTCGTCCGACTTGGGTATAGGGGCGAAAAGACTAATCGAACCGTCTAGTAGCCGGTTCCCTCCGGTTTCCCTCGGGATAGTTGGAGCCCGCAGCGAAGTTATATCGGGTAAAGCCAATGATTAGAGGCATCGGGGCGCAACGCCTCGACCTATTCTCAAACTTTAAATAGTAGGACGGCGTGGTCACTTCCATTGAGCCGCGCCACGGAATCAGAGCTCCAAGTGGGCCATTTTTGGTAAGGTAATCGCGTGCGGGATGAACCGGAAGGCGGGTTCTGGTGCCTCAATCGTCTTAACCTAGAACCTGGGTGTTGGTCGATTAAGGCGACAGGATTCGGTGGTCATGGAAGTCGAAATCCGCCAAGGAGTGTGTAACAACTCACCTTCCGAATCAACTAGCCCCGAAAATGGATGGCGCCAAGCTGAACCCACACCCTACGTTGGGGCAATCGTTAGTCCCGATGAGTAGGAGGCGCGCGGCGGTGGTCTGCGAAACCTAGGCCGTGAGGCCGGCGAGCCTCCGTCGGTCAAGATCTTGGTGCTAGTAGCAAATATTCAAATGAGAACTTTGAAGGCCGAAGAGGGGGAAAGGTTCCATGTGAACGACACTTGCACATGGGTTAGTCGATCCTAAGAGACTGGGAAGCTCGTCGAGAGAGCGTGCAACACGCGAACTTCGAAAGGGAATCGGGTTAAAATTCCCCTCGAACCGGGACGTGGCGGCCGACGGCAACGTTAGGGAGTCCGAGACGTCGGCAGGGGCCTCGGAAAAGAGTTATCTTTTCTGTTTAAAGGCCTGCCCTCCACAGAAACGGTTCAGCCGAGGTAGGTTCCAGGGCCGGAAGAGCACCGCACGTCGCGTGGTGTCCGGTGCGCCCCCGGTGGCCCTTGAAAATCCGGAGGACCGAGTGCCATCCACGCCCGGTCGTACTCATAACCGCATCAAGTATCCAAGGTGAAAAACCTCAAGTCGATGGAACAATGTAGTCAAGGGAAGTCGCAAAAATGGATCCGTAACCTCGGGAAAAGGATTGGCTCTGAGGGCTGGGCACGAGGTCCCAGTCCCGGGCTCCGCTCGGCTTATCGGCGAATCGCTTTCGAGCCGCCACGCGGCGAGAGCGGGTCATCGCGTCTACGGCCGGGGATGATGGGAACGGCTCCTCACAGGGGCCTTCCGTCGCGGCGAACAAATCGACTCGGGGAATCGAAATGCAGACAAGGGGAATCTAATCGTTTAATTAAAACAAAGCATTGCGATGGTCACGCGGATGCTAACGCAATGTGATTTCTCGCCTAGTGCTCGAATGTCAAAGTGAAGAAATTCAACCAAGCGCGGTAAACTACGGAGTAACTATGACTCTCTTAAGGTAGCCAAATGCCTCGTCATCTAATTAGTGACTCGCATGAATGGATTAACGAGATTCCCACTGTCTCCTGTCTACTATCCAGCGAAACCACAGCCAAGGGAACGGGCTTGGCGGAATCAATGGGAAAGAAGACCTGTTGAGCTTGACTCTAGTCCGACTTTGTGAAATGACTTAAGAGGTGTAGGATAAGTGAGAGCCGTCTTTGGCGGCGAAGGTGAAATACCACTACTTTTAACGTTATTTTACTTATTCCGTGAGGCGGAAGGGGCATTGCCCCCTCTTTTAGATCCAAGGCTAGCTTGCTATGCCGATCCGGCGAAGACAATGTCAGTGGGGAGTTTGGTCAAATGGAGGCACATCCGTTAAAAGATAACGCAGGTGTCCTAAGATGAGCTCAACGAGAACAAAATCTCGTGTGGAACAAAGGGTAAAAGCTCGTTTGATTCTCGATTTCCAGTCATTTAATACGAACCGTAAAGCGTGGCCTATCGATCCTTTAGCATCTTCATAATTTGAAGCTAGAGGTTTCGTAAAAGTTACCACAAGGATAATCGGCTTGTGGCGCCCAAGCGTTCATAGCGACGTTGCTTTTTGATCCTTCGATGTCGGCTCTTCCTATCATTGTGAAGGAGAATTCACCAAGTGTTGGATTTTTCACCCACCAATAGGGAACGTGAGTCGGGTTTAGACCGGCCGTGAGACAGTTAGTTTTTTACCCTACCGATGACAAGTGCCTCGATAGTAATTCAACCTAGTACGAGAGGAACCGTTGATTCACACAATTGGTCATCGCGTTTGGTTGAAAAGACAAAGTGGCGCGGGTTACCGTGGTGCGGGATTATGACCGAACGCCTCTAAGTCGAATCCGAGCTAAAAAAGCGGCGCATGACGCGCCCGTCGCCCGATTGCCGACTGGGTAGTAGGGACCTTGGGTCCCCGAGGGCACGTGCCGTGGGGCGAGCCCTCGCAATGACAAGTTGCGCGGGCCTCCGTGAAGTACTATTACCACCGGGTGGCGGAAAATCCTTTGCGGCACGACTTAAATACGCGACGGGGTATTGTAAGTGGCAGAGTGGCCCCTTGTCAGCCCGCGATCCACCGAGATTCACCCCCATGTCGCACCGATTCGTCCCTCCCCTCCAATCTTTTTCACTCCAAAAAGAATCACTTTGAAGAAATAAACAAAGTCCCTCATGCCAAAATTATTCCTATGACCTAAAAAGACAAGGTTCGATATGCAGTCGGGTGTTTCAGATATATATGTAACTCCAACGTGCCAAGTAGATGCTCGCGAAGATTAGGAGGATCTGGGAAAATGTCACTAGATTAAGTTTTTTATCGTCCGACACTTGTCAAAAAAAAAGGGTTGCTGAAAAAAAATATATATACTTGTACATCGCGTGGCTAACAGATCCATGAATTTCTATCTATACATAGCGGGAACGGCCGAATGACTTTCGAACTCTCGTCTCATACCTGGAAAGGTACAATGACCTTGCATTTTTACAAGTGTGAAGTCGTCCGGGGACAATGGATAAAGAACCATGTCGTCGAAAAAAAATAAATGAATGCACACTTGGAAAAAAAAACCGGTGTTGGAAAAATACATATATAAGTTTGGTCCCAAAACTCGTTGGAGGTGGATGGCAATGCGTTTTGACCAAGTTTGAAGCAAAGTGTTGCTTGGTCATGCTCGAAATCGCATCACTAGACGTTGGCCGGATAGAATGCTCATCCTAGATGGCCGTGACCTGCAAGCTTGTCGGGTTGAATGCTCAGCCATGATGGCCGGGTGTTGAAAGATGAGAGCTTTCCGGCTCGAATGATCGGCCAAGATGGACGGGTATTGAAAGCTGCAAGCTCGAACGCTCAGCCATGACGGCCAGGCCCATGTACAGCTGTGATGGCTCAAGCTACAAGCTTGCTGGGTCCATGTTCAGCCAAGATGGCCGGATCCGTCCTCGGGGAGTTGATGAATGATTTTTGCTCCCCTAATCTTATTTTTAGAAATGCTAATAAGACATATATAGGGAGGGGGAGTTGGTTGGAAGTCGAAAAAAAAGTTATGTCCCAAAACTCGTTGGAAGCCCATGGCAACACATTTTGACCAATTTTGAAGCAAAAAATTTCTTGGTCATACTCGAAATGAATCACTAGACACTTGATGGCTCGAATGCTCAGCCATCATGGCTGGACGCTGCAAGCAGGCCGGGCCGAAGCTCAACCATCATGGCCGGGCTTGAAAACTGCGAGCTTGCCGGAATGAGCGCTCAGCCAAGACAGTCGTGATATGCAAGCTACAAGCTTGGAGGGTCGAGCGCTCAGCCAAGACGACCGTGATATGCTAGCCTGCCTGGTCCATGTGCAGCCAAGATGGCCGGATCCAGCCTCGGGGAGTTGATGAATGATTTTTCCTCCCTTAATATTATTTGTAGAAATGCTAATAAGACATACATAGGGAGGGGGATTTGGTTGGAAGTCGAAAAACAAGTTATGTCCCAAAACTCGTTGGAAGCCCATGGCAACATATTTGGACCAATTTTGAATCAAAAAATTACTTGGTCATACTCGAAATGCATCACTAGACACTTGACGGCTCGAATGCTCATCCATCATGGCTGGACGCTGCAAGCAGGCCGGGCCGAAGCTCAGCCATCATGGACGGATTTGAAAGCTGCGAGCTTGCCGGAACGAGCGCTCGGCCAAGACGGCCGTGATATGCAAGCTGCAAGCTTGGAGGGTCGAGCGCTTAGCCAAGACGCCCGTGATATGCTAGCTTGCCGGGTCCATGTGCAGCCAAGATGGCCGGATCCGGCCTCGGGGAGTTGATGAATGATTTTTCCTCCCCTAACCTTATTTGTAGAAATGCGAATAAGACATATATAGGGAAGGGACGTTGGTTGGGAAAACTAGTTGGTTTGGCATCAGTTGGCTCATCTTCATGCGCCAATTGTGTAAGTCCCCAGCTCAGTGAAGCTTTACTCTTGCAATTTTCAGGTTTGGCCAATCACGTGAAGCATCATCTTGCAATTTGCAAGTTTGGCCAAGTACGTGAAGCTTCATTCCTCCAAGTTGCGATCCGGCCAAGCACGATGAAGCTTCATTCTTACAAGTTGGAAGTCCCTCGGTCATAATGAAGCTTCATTTGGGCTAGGCCTTATCAAGATCCAGCCTCGGGGAGTTGATGAATGATTTTTCCTCCCCTAATCTTATTTGTAGAAATTCGAATAAGACATATATAGGGAAGGGACGTTGGTTGGGAAAACTAGTTGGTTTGGCATCAGTTGGCTCATCTTCATGCGCCAATTGTGTAAGTCCCCAGCTTAGTGAAGCTTTAGTCTTGCAATTTGCAGGTTTGGCCAAGCACGTGAAGCGTCATCTTGCAATTTGCAAGTTTGGCCAAGCGCGTGAAGCTTCATTCCCCCAAGTTGCGAGCCGTCCAAGCACGATGAAGCTTCATCTTACAAGTTGGAAGTCCCTCGGTCATAATGAAGCTTTATTTGGGCTAGGCCTCGGCAAGATCCGGCCTCGGGGAGTTGATGAATGATTTTTCCTCCCCTAATCTTATTTGTAGAAATGCGAATAAGACATATATAGGGAAGGGACGTTGGTTGGGAAAACTAGTTGGTTTGGCATCAGTTGGCTCATCTTCATGCGCCAATCGTGTAAGTCCCCATCTCAGTGAAGCTTTACTCTTGCAATTTGCAGGTTTGGACAAGCACGTGAAGCGTCATCTTGCAATTTGCAAGTTTGGCCAAGCGCGTGAAGCTTCATTCCCCCAAGTTGCGATCCGGCCAAGCACGATGAAGCTTCATTCTTACGAGTTGGAAGTCCCTCGGTCATAATGAAGCTTCATTTGGGCTAGGCCTCGGCAAGATCCGGCCTCGGGGAGTTGATGAATGATTTTTCCTCCCCGAATCTTATTTGTAGAAATGCGAATAAGACATATATAGGGCAGGGACGTTGGTTGGGAAAACTAGTTGGTTTGGCATTAGTTGGCTCATCTTCATGCGCTAATTGTGTAAGTCTCCAGCTCAGTGAAGCTTTACTCTTGCAATTTGCAGGTTTGGCCAAGCACGTGAAGCGTCATCTTGCAATTTGCAAGTTTGGCCAAGCGCGTGAAGCTTCATTCTCCCAAGTTGCGAGCC
This sequence comes from Papaver armeniacum, assembly GCA_023531295.1. Taxonomy (NCBI): domain Eukaryota; kingdom Viridiplantae; phylum Streptophyta; class Magnoliopsida; order Ranunculales; family Papaveraceae; genus Papaver; species Papaver armeniacum. The sequence continues at coordinate 360,088 of JAJJWW010019205.1, read as the reverse complement.
GGCCAATCACGATGAAGCTTCATTCTTACAAGTTGGAAGTCCCTCGGTCATAATGAAGCTTCATTTGGGCTAGGCCTCAGCAAGATCCGACCTCGGGGAGTTGATGAATGATTTTTCCTCCCCTAATCTTATTTGTAGAAATGCGAATAAGAAATATATAGGGAAGGGACGTTGGTTGGGAAAACTAGTTGGTTTGGCATCAGTTGGCTCGTCTTCATGCGCCAATTGTGTAAGTCTCCAGCTCAGTGAAGCATTACTCTTGCAATTTGCAAGTTTGGCCAAGCACGTGAAGCCTCATCTTGCAATTTGCAAGTTTGGCCAAGCGCGTGAAGCTTCATTCCTTCAAGTTGCGAGCCGACAAGCACAATGAAGCTTCCTTCTTACAAGTTGGAAGTCCCTCGGTCATAATGAAGCTTCATTTGGGCTAGGCCTCGGCAAGATCCGACCTCGGGGATTTGATGAATGATTTTTCCTCCCCTAATATTATTTGTAAAAATGCGATTTTTTTTTTTCTCGATCAATAAAATTAAAAATAAACGAAAACTGTACAGGGACTAGATTAGACTAGCGCTAGCCGTTTGGCCACCGCTAGCCTAAACTACTTGAAGCGAAAATAAACTTTTCCAGGCCACTCCACAGAAAGGAGAAAGCCTGGCCTACCCTCATAAAACTCAAAAATATCTTCAGCCAACAAACATGCTTGTTTGGCCAAAGCATCGGCTGAAAAATTAACTTCCCTATAGTTATGAACATAACGAATATTGTCATAGAAGTTCTTCGCAATCTTCCACTTCGCAACTAGCTGCCAGGGCAACTCACCCTTTGAAAGGCTTAAATGCAACTCATCGAATCCGAACGAATGCAAAGATTTTGAGGTTCCACCTTTTGCTAGCATCGCTCCATAAAACAAAGACAAACTTCCGCAAAATAATTGGTTTGGTAGCCAAGACCAACATAAAGGACGCCAAGAATAGGCCGAATTAGCGTCTCTAAAAGTGATCCTGAGCTCCAAACTTGGCACAGGTTACCTCGAGAAGCACCATCACAACAAATCATTATTTCACCAGATTTGGAGGAAACCAACTAACCTCTTTTGGTGTTGAAAACTTGCTCGATCTATGTTGCACCCGGAAATTGTTCAAGATGCGGAAATCATCTTGCGTGTTATACATATGTGATGAGTGCCAAATAATGCATATTTATACACCTTTTTTATTGGCACTTTACTCATCTTTTGCGCTTAGAAATCAGATATTATCCCATATTCTGTGTTTTCTTTGTTTTCAAGAATAAATATTTGTATTAATTAATTTTGTAGGTAATAAATAAAGCTCGGAGGATCTGAGGAACTAAAGAGCGAAGAATTGGAGTCGAGCATCTAAGGAGCAGAAAGCCGAAGCCCGCGCGCAACAGTTGCAACCCAACAAGTAGCAACTCATCTACAAGACATGGGCTAAAGCTATCCGCGACCCGGATCCGAGCCCGTACACTCCAAGCCGTCGAGATTTCGATCTTCTACATCCAACGGTCGCTGCCCTCACTATACATCATCTCTTGATGCTCCGTGCAACACGAGATCGCTCCAAAACCGGCTACCAACCTCGACCGTCGGATCCACACCCGCCTTCATCCTACGCTCGGTGCAAGCGTTCTCATCAACCTTTGCGCCTGCTTCACACCAAAATACCTAACCCTATACACCCCATCGATGCACCCATTCTCTTCTCCTCACTTTCTCTTTCTTCTCTTCTCCTCTGCCAGAGCTCGCAAAACCCACTCTTCCGCCATCTCCTTCCCGCCACAACCATCATCACCACCATCATCCCCACCGACACCACAAAAGAACTACCACCCCTATTCCGCCGCACCCAAGCTTTGTTTATCTCTAAAATAGCTTCTCATAACCCTAGAAGCTATGTTAAAGATAAACAAGACTAGGTTTCTCATAAATCAATCAAGGAGCCGGAGAAGCATGAGGAGAGCCAACAACCGATGCAGAAAAGTATGGGTGCGAGAAATTAGGTTTGATTTGTTTTTATTTTATTATGAGAATTAGGGTTTGGGAATTGCTTGCATGTATAAATAGCGAGAGGAAGATGATGTTTGAGGGGACGCCCGGATTAGCCAGAGTCGTCACTTAGTTTCAATTTGTAGTTTTAGTTCTTTGTAATGTTTTAATTTCATTCACTAGGGTGTTGTGGAAACCCTAGATTACTTGTTGAGTAAATTCAATTGATGTTGTTGTTATTACCATGCTTCACACATTAGGAGTTTAATTAGCTAATTAATCTAACTCTCTTGTGATTGGTCAGATCTGTAAGAAGACAAACCAATACTAGGAGAGAGTTAGAGTGAAAGGTTGATCAAATCCCCATTAGAACTGCCAAGGAAGGTGTATGAGCTTAACAATGTGTGAGTGATGCTTAGTAATTAACTAAGGAACTCGTGATAGAGTGTACTTTGTGATAAGACACTCTATACTAGGGGTGAACTAGTGAAATTAGTGACATATTACTTCTTAGAATCTTCTTTAGGTAAGTGTAAGAACACATCATGAGTTAAATTACCTTAGCACAAGTGTCTAGTGGTGGAAGCAACAGCCACAGTAGCTTCCTATTTGTTACATTTTACAATCTCTCGCACCTTAGTTCAGTTTCACCATTTCACTTAGTCGCATCGACACAAAACTCATAACTCGTTACCTTCACTAGAATCCAGTAGAGCATAGCCATAGATCAATTAGAGCACCACAAGTCCTTGTGGGATCGACCCGTACTTGCCGCGTCTTCGATAGACGCTGCACTTCCGGTTATCACAAGTAGGCTTCATTTTATACATCTTTAAGGCCTACCAAGTTTTTGGCGCCGTTGCGGGGACTTGGCGCGTGCCTGTTGTTCAATTGCTTGCTTTACTGCTTTTCACCCTCGTATATACTCATTTTGTTTTTCTTTGGCCTGTTTTTGCTGTTTTTAGTCCTGTTGGTAGTATAACTTAGTTCAACTCTTGTAGTCCATCTGTTAGTCTCTCTTATTCTTGCATAAGCTGCATATTAGTGTAACTTAGTTTAATTTTTGTAACTTGCATCTGTAATTTAGGGAATTTTAGAATAACTTAGTGTAATCATTCTCTAATCATCTCATAACATATAATGTCACTATAATCATCTCACTGTTCTTTAGCTTTCACAAATCATAGCATCTGCATTTTAGTGTCAATTGTAACTATTGCATTTCCCCTGTGACAGTCCAAGTAACCAAGCTTATCACCCTGCCAAATTCCATTCAGTCCAAATAAGCTTATCACTCTCAAGCTTATGATAGTGACCTTGTTCATTTGCTTTGCCTTAACCTGCACATCCCAGAAAAACTAAAAATCTTTGTTGAGCTACAGGTGCATATGGTAGGTCTGAGCCAACCCAAGGATAAGTGCATGAATTGAGGTTAGTAACTGAACTCCCATGAATGCCTGATAACCTAGCATGCTTGACTGAGCATAATCCTGACCCTGAACTGCAATTTCTGTGCTGTGTTGTGTCTGCACTGTGCTCTGCCAGTATTGTTTTACTTTTGAGCCTGAGTGTAACCTGGTTTGCCTTGGCTGTGCACTCTTGGCCTTTACAAGGCCTGTGCTATACCCCTTTGAGCTATCTACCCTGTAAACCTGTGCCAAAACCCCGCTGACAGACCTGCTGTCAACTAGCTTGTTGAGCCTGTTGAGCCAAACTGTGATCTGAGCTCACCTGTGCACTGTGTGCCTGTGTGATACCAACTGAACTGGTTCATCTCATCTGCCATGTGCTCACTCCAGCCCCTGAAGCTGTTTGAGGGCAGCCTGGTTAGCCCAAGTAGCTGTAGCTACAAAGCCAGGCTGAAGTCAACTGAATTAGTTGACATCAACTCAAGCAGTTGATGTCACATACCCTGAAATTTCTCAGGCATTTGTGCATCTTGCTTCCCTTGCTGTGCCCAAGTTGAGTTTTTGTGCTTAGTTATATGATAAAATGTATGAGTTATGCTGCTCTGTGTTTGTTCTTCTGCCAAACTGTGCATAGCCTGACTTGCACTCAACCTGTGCAGACCTGGGTGTTTCCCAACTGTGTTATACTTTGTTTCCACTGTTGAATCACACCCAAATGAACCTTATATAACCACTCGAACTTAACTCAGGAAGTAGTGACCTCAAGCCCCTGTAGCTGTGAGGTTACACTTAGGTAGCCAGGCTAGGTGAAAACCAAGAACATCAACTACCTTTGTTGATTGCCTTTGCATCTGAATAGCATACCTGTGATATCATAGCACCTGAATGAATATTGAGCAACTTGTGTAAGCATTATCATCTGCCCTGTGCAGCTTGCATCTACCAAATTGTGCTCTGCACATAACCCTGTGCTGCACATAATCTAGCCTGAGCATATGCATAAAATGACCATATAAATTGTGCTGTGAGTTTGAGCACAACCTGTGCATAGCAGCCTGTGCATTTGCTTGACCTGCCAGCCTGATCCTGTGCACCCAACTAATGCTGTGACCTGCATAATTTGTGCATACCCTGCATAATTTCGGCAAAACCAGTGACTGAGCTGCAACTGGTAACCTACCTGAGCACACCCTGAGCATAAGCCATTAGAGCTACAACCCTGAGCATAGTCTGTTGATACATTGAAGCATGTTAAGAACTGAAAATCGTTCATCTGCTCTTACATTTGTAGCATTTGTGCTCCTTTGGTAATTTGTGTGCTGAACTATGATGAATGTATCCTGATAGCTAAGAAGAATACTTTGTCTTTGGCCATTACTCAGCCTTTGCTTTGTGTCTCTAGTCTGGGCATCAGCTGCTCATTGCACCTTGCCAAGCTGTTGCCTGGCCCCTGCATACTATAACTCAGTCAACTAGAGCATTTAACTTGGTTTTCAAATCACACCCTAGGGCCTGTGTGTGTTCTTTTGCCAATCTGTGCACTGTAAGCTGAAGCCTGCACATCTGAGCTAACCCAACCATTGGGCTCCACATAAGCTGCACCACCCAAGCCCACATAAGCCTTTCACCTGGGCTAAACACAACCTGGGCTTTACACATCCAGGTGCATAACCAGAGCCCACCATCAATCTGGGCTGTTAACCTATCATCAATCTGGGCTTGCACTCTGCAACCAGCTGAAGCCCAACCTCTAAGCTTTGCAAAACCAAACATAAGCCCACACTACCTGGGCTTAAACCAATCTGAGCCCATAGTCTGTTGGGCTGTTTAACATCAAATGGGCTGTATTTTCCCAACAAACCAAAGCTCCCATTGAAACCAAATCCCAAACAAACCAAAAGCCCAATAAACCAAATTCCCACATAAACCAAAGTCCATTTTCATGTTACATTTGTTAATATTTGTACATATTTTCTATTGGGTTGACCCTCAACTCTTTAGACAAGTTAGTAAATTTTTGTAGGACTTGTTAATTTTTTTCTTTCTTGAATCGGTTGAGTCTTCTTGTGCATTTTTGTGCTAATCCGATATAATCACCACCGAGAATGTTGGATTTTGCCTTGACGAATGAAGCTCAAACCTTGCTCCCGCCGACATCCTAGGTAATCTCTTCCCTTTTTATCTTATCGGCATAGTTCTCTCGGTATGTGATCTGTTTAAATTTTTTTCTATATGTAGACACATTGAGGACAATGTTTGATTTAGGTTTGGGGGTGCATTTGCATTTAGAGTTTTTAGTCTTTTATTTTGCATTTAGAGTTTTTAGCCTTTTATTTCACCTTTTATCTTAAAAAAAAAAAAAAAAAAAAAAAAAAAAAATTTCAAAACTCTTTTGTAAAAACCTCCAACTTTTAGAGATTTTAGAGTCACTAGCATGCTTTTAGCTATGTTTACATAGAGATTCTCGACCAAATAACAGAACTTGGAAGTACCGGAAAACGCAATCGGGTTCCTTAGTTGATTAGAGCGTTAAAGTTGGATTTAAACATACCGGAGGGCGAATTAGGTGCTGTTTAGATATTCGGTAGTAGAATTGTGATCACCCATAGTGGAGACTACCCAATTTACATCAAGTGAGGCACCAACCTTCAAATTTTTGCAACTTTCTAAAAAAGCTGTTAGAGTGTGTGTCACCATACATCAATTAGGGTAGGAATGGTGAGCTACCCAACTTCGCACCATTTTCAGCACTAATTTTGATCTCTTGAGTGCTAGTTTTTGTCAATCATGAGGGTGACGTCTAAAGAAGAAAACTCCTTCTAAATACCGATTTGTAGTTAGCATCATTCTCTCTCTCAATCAAAGAAGACCCATAGAAACACATCATCGCCAAAGAACCTGAGCAGAATCAGAATATTGAAAGAAAAATTGATATAGTCCAAGGTTTATGTGCAACAAAGAAAAGAAAATAAGATGAGAATTAATGAAGTTTGTGAAAAATTGAGTTTATCGTTTTCTATGAAAAAAAAAAAAAAAAAAAAAAAAAAAAAAAAAAAAAAAAAAAAAATTATTAAGTTTTTGTGAAGTTCAGAAGTTCGTCATCAATAGTTGAAGACCGAAGACCGAAGATTGAAGACGTTTCTATGGTTTCTTATGAGAGATTGATGTTAATTGCCGATCGGGTGAGAAGTGAGTGAGTACTCCCACCCTTGCTAATGGTTGATTTCCTTTCTTAGAGATCATCGAGAAAAAGATTCTTTTTGTCCACATTTACGTGGAGTCTCAGTTTTATTTCGGAAGGTTATCCTTCTTACCTATAACGTGTGCAGGATTTCTCTCTTTATTCCTGCCTGCACACATGAGAGACTAAAAAAGCGATCTTTTTGAGTGCAATTATCATAAAACCCTAATGGTGAGGCAGAAGTTGAGACTTATGATCACAATCGAATCCGAATTCTTTCATATGGTATGGTTACTTCTCGCTCACGCACTTAAGGATGAGAATGCGTTCTTCGATAGTTCTAACTTCTCGTTACTAGCATGCAAACTCTATGTCCTCATAGCTTCTTGGAGGCTTGAGACTCTTTTACACTCGAAGTTGGAGAAGGTTTTGTGGGTACACCTCTTGTAAACCCTCACGAGACTACAACTCGTCCACTAGGGACACCTAGGGGTTTAAAGGCTTAATGCATACGCTAAATGCATTCGAGAGACCTGCGACAGGGGTATAGTTAGGATTTCTTCATTTCTGTTTCACTTGAGGACAAGTAAAATTCAGGTTTGGGGGTATTTGATGAGTGCCAAATAATGCATATTTATACACCTTTTTATTGGCACTTTACTCATCTTTTGCGCTTAGAAATCAGATATTATCCCATATTCTGTGTTTTCTTTGTTTTCAAGAATAAATATTTGTATTAATTAATTTTGTAGGTAATAAATAAAGCTCGGAGGATCTGAGGAACTAAAGAGCGAAGAATTGGAGTCGAGCATCTAAGGAGCAGAAAGCCGAAGCCAGCAAGGCAACGATTTGCAACCCAACAAGTAGCAACTCATCTACAAGACATGGGCTAAAGCTATCCATGACCCGGATCCGAGCCCGTACACTCCAAGCCGTCGAGATTTCGATCTTCTACATCCAACGGTCGCTGCCCTCACTATACATCATCTCTTGATGCTCCGTGCAACACGAGATCGCTCCAAAACCGGCTACCAACCTCGACCGTCAGATCCACACCAGCTTCATCCTACGCTCGGTGCAGCGTTCTCATCAACCTTTGCTGCGCCTGCTTCACACCAAAAATACCTAACCCTATACACCCCATCGACAGACCCATTCTCTTCTCCTCACTTTCTCTTTCTTCTCTTCTCCTCTGCAGAGCTCTGCAAAACCCACTCTTCCGCCATCTCCTTCCCCTGCCACAACCATCATCACCACCATCATCCCCACTGACACCACAAAGAACTACCACCCCTATTCCGCCGCACTTCAAGCTTTGTTTATCTCTAAAATAGCTTCTCATAACCCTAGAAGCTATGTTAAAGATAAACAAGACTAGGGTTTCTCATAAATCAATCAAGGGAGTCAGAGAAGCATGAGGAGAGCCAACAACCGATGCAGAGAAAGTATGGGTGCGAGAAATTAGGTTTGATTTGTTTTTATTTTATTATGAGAATTAGGGTTTGGGAATTGCTTGCATGTATAAATAGCAGAGGAAGATGATGTTTGAGGGGACGCCTGGATTAGCCAGAGCTGTCACTTAGTTTCAATTTGTAGTTTTAGTTCTTTGTAATGTTTTAATTTCATTCACTAGGGTGTTGTGGAAACCCTAGATTACTTGTTGAGTAAATTCAATTGATGTTGTTGTTATTACCATGCTTCACAGAATTAGGAGTTTAATTAGCTAATTAATCTAACTCTCTTGTGATTGGGCATGACTGTAAGAAGACAGCCAATACTAGGAGAGAGAGTTAGAGTGAAAGGTTGATCAAATCCCCATTAGAACTGCCAAAGGAAGGTGTATGAGCTTAACAATGTGTGAGTGATGCTTAGTAATTAACTAAGGAACCCGTGATAGAGTGTACTTGTGATAAGACACTCTATACTAGGGTGAACTAGTGAAATTAGTGACATATTACTTCTTAGAATCTTCTTTAGGTAAGTGTAAGAACACATCATGAGTTAAATTACCTTAGCACAGTGTCTAGTGGTGGAAGCAACAGCCCTGGTAGCTTCCTATTTGTTACATTTTACAATCTCTGCACCTTAGTTCAGTTTCACCATTTCACTTAGTCGCATCGACACAAAACTCATAACTCTGTTACCTTCACTAGAATCCAGTAGAGCATAGCCATAGATCAATTAGAGCACCACAAGTCCTTGTGGGATCGACCCGTACTTGCCGCGTCTTCGATAGACGCCGTGCACTTGCGGTTATCACAAGTAGGCTTCATTTTATACATCTTTTAAGGCCTACCAATATGGCCCTTCATTCTAATAGAGTTATCACGAATCACCTGATAAACTCTGGCTTTGAAACCTAGCCAGTGCATCTTAAAATCCTCAAAATACACCTTATTGCGCATCTTCCACAATTCCGTGACAATTGCCAGATTAGCAACAAGCCACAAATCTTTTATCATCCTGCTACGTCCTTTGGCAGCCTTGTAAGAGTCCACCAGATCTTCATTGGGCTGTAGATTAAAAATTGAAGCCGCCCAATCCCATATTCTCTTAGCAATTCTGCAATGCCAAGTGATATGGCTCATAGTCTCATTATATTCCTACACAGGCGGCATATCGTAGGCATGCTCCTACCAGTCTTTTTGATAATATTATCTTCAGTTGCACAACACTGTTTCGCCCAGATTTTCCAATATTGAACACTCAAAGTAGGATGAACAACTTGCCTAGTGAACAGCATTGCAGTAGGCGAAACTGCAGCTGGCACCTTTATAGCAGCCTTTGCAGACTTGACTGAAAAAACTCCCTTGCTATCCAAATCCCAAATTTTGTAATCATCCCCACCAGTGAAAAAACTCCCTTGCTATCACAACAAATCATCAAATCCCTCAATTGAGGGGGGATGGCCCAAGCACCATCAACAATAATATCACTTACCTTTGCCGTGAAATCATTTGTCCCTTTGGAAAAGAGACCAAGCCGCTTAGCAATAGAAAAATCTCCACACCAATTATCAAAAAACAAGGAAGTGTTAGCACCGGTTCCTATAATTGATCGAGTGTGCTTTTGCACAAAGTTGTAAACCAATCTGATCCCTGGGAAAACCGAGGAACCCAATTTATAATTAATCAAGTTGCCATTTAACTTGAAGTATTTAGCCCTCAAGAATCTGGCCCAATATTTGTAAAAATGCGAATAAGACATATATAGGGAAGGGACGTTGGTTGGGAAAACTAGTTGGTTTGGCATCAGTTGGCTCATCTTCATGCGCCAATTGTGTAAGTCTCCAACTCAGTGAAGCTTTACTCTTGCAATTTGCAGGTTTGGCCAAGAACGTGAAGCTTCATCTTGCAATTTGCAAGTTTGGCCAAGCGCGTGAAGTTTCATTCCTCCAAGTTGCGAGCCGGCCAAGCACGATGAAGCTTCATTCTTACAAGTTGGAAGTCCCTCGGTCAAAATGAAGCTTCATTTGGGCTAAGGCTCGGCAAGATCCAGCCTCGGGGAGTTGATGAATGATTTTCGCTCCCCTAATCTTATTAGTAGAAATGCGAATAAGAAATATATAGGGAAGGGACGTTGGTTAGGAAAACTAGTTGGTTTGGCATCAGTTGGCTCATCTTTATGTGCCAATTGTGTAAGTCCTCACTCAGTGAAGCTTTACTCTTGCAATTTGCAAGTTTGGCTAAGCACGTGAAGCTTCATCTTGCAATTTCCAAGTTTGGCCAAGCAGGTGAGGCTTCATTCTTACAAGTTGGAAGTCCCTCGATCGTGTTTGGCATCAGTTGGCTCATCTGCATGCGCTAACTGTGTAAGTCCCCAGGCCGAATATTATTCGGCATTGCTTGGGTTTTTCCCTTGCAAGACGAGAAGGAAATCGTTGGTCAAATATATTTTTCACACACAGCGTGTTCTCTTGGAATGATTTGTCCTCGGTGTTCATGCAAGATTGGCTTGCCTTAAGTGGCTTGGCTTGCTAGTTCTACTGGAGACGGTTGTTTCTTGACGGATAATACGTGTTGGCGTATGAGTGGTGTTTGGTTCTTGTGTGCTGGTTGGCTCTCCGCCGCGAACGGAAATCCCGATTACCTCTTCAGTCCCGTCCCATGTTTTCCTTTGGAAAACACCCGTTTGGTTCCTGTGTTGCCTACCTATCGAGAAGGTATCAGTTTTTTCCCTCGCTTCTATTGCCTCTCGCCTGCTCTTGGGTGGTGCGAGATGGTACTCGACAAGGGTCTCGTGTTCCCATTGTTCGATGATATTATTATCGTGTTCCCATGGCACACGAGATCTTTTTGTTCCCTTGGATGCCGATGATTCCATTGGGAGCTCGGAGTATTTTCCGAGCCCCAGAAAAACGATTTCCAAAATTGACTGCTATCTTCTTCCGCCTGATGTACGGTAAAATTCCGACGACGGTCCGGGCCAAAAGATGGCGTCATTGAGGAATGCTACCTGGTTGATCCTGCCAGTAGTCATATGCTTGTCTCAAGATTAAGCCATGCATGTGTAAGTATGAACTAATTCGGATCGTGAACCTGCGAATGGCTCATTAAATCGATTATAGTTTGTTTGATGGTACTTGCTACTCGGATAACCGTAGTAATTCTAGAGCTAATACGTGCAACAAACCCCGACTTCGGAAGGGATATATTTATTAGATAAAGGTCGACGCGGGCTTTGCCCGTTGCTCGATGATTCATGATAACTTGACGGATCGCACGGCCTTTGTGCTGGCGACGCATCATTCAAATTTCGCCCTATCAACTTTCGATGGTAGGATAGTGGCCTACTATGGTGGTGACGGGTGACGGAGAATTAGGGTTCGATTCCGGAGAGGGAGCCTGAGAAACGGCTACCACATCCAAGGAAGGCAGCAGGCGCGCAAATTACCCAATCCTAACACGGGGAGGTAGTGACAATAAATAACAATACCAGGCTCTTCGAGGATCCATTGGAGGGCAAGTCTGGTGCCAGAAGCCGCGGTAATTCCAGCTCCAATAGCGTATATTTAAGTTGTTGTAGTTAAAAAGCTCGTAGTTGGACTTTGGGTTGGGTCGTCCGGTCCGCCCTCTGGGTGTGCACCGGTCGTCTCGTCCCTTCTACCGGCGATGCGTTCCTAGCCTTAATTGGCCGGGTCGTGCCTCTGGTGCTGTTACTTTAAAGAAATTAGAGTGCTCAAAGCAAGTCCAAGATCTGGATACATTAGCATGGGATAACATCATAGGATTTCGGTCCTATTGCGTTGGCCTTCGGGATCGGAGTAATGATTAACAGGGACAGTCGGGGGCATTCGTGTTTCATAGTCACAGGTGAAATTCTTGGATTTATGAAAGACAAACAACTGCGAAAGCATTTGCCAAGGATGTTTTCATTAATTAAGAACGAAAGTTGGGGGCTCAAAGACGATCAGATACCGTCCTAGTCTCAACCATAAACGATGCCGACCAGGGATCGGCGGATGTTGCTTTTAGGACTCCGCCGGCACCTTATGAGAAATCAAAGTTTTTGGGTTCCGGGGGAAGTATGGTCACAAGGATGAAACTTAAAGGAATTGACGGAAGGGCACCACCAGGAGTGGAGCATGCGTCTTAATTTGACTCAACACGGGGAAACTTACAAGGTCCAGGACATAGTAAGGATTGACAAACCGAGAGCTCTTTCTTGATTATATGGGTGGTGGTGCATGGCCGTTCTTAGTTGGTGGAGCGATTTTTCTGGTTAATTCCGTTAACGAACGAGATCTCAGCCTGCTAACTAGCTATGAGAAGGATTCCCTCCGCGGCCAGCTTCTTAGAGGGACTATGGCCGTTTAGGCCACGGAAGTTTGAGGCAATAATAGATCTGTGATTCCCTTAGATGTTCTAGGCCGCACGCGGGCTACACTGATGTATCCAACGAGTATATAGCCTTGGCCGACAGGTCCGGGTAATCTGCGAAAGCACATCGTGATTGGGATGGGTCATTGCAATTGTTGATCTTAAACGAGG